>JAGDQP010001703.1:21778-86410 GCA_022664845.1 Lepisma saccharinum
TCTATGTATTCTATGTAATTTAAGAAAATATGTATTCTTATTATGGACATGTTCTATACCATATGTGCAAATGAGTACAATGTATTGGTCTAAGGAACGCAATAAATCAAATCAAATCAAATCAAAATCAAAGTAACTTCATGGATTTTGCTCTGTTCAGGTGACTGTCTTGTGGATAACTCGTCGGGAAACTGATCCAAAGGTCCCGGGTTCGAACCCTGACGTCAACTTTTGCATATTTTTTTAAAGAAAATTAAAGTTTTTTTTTAGTTTTTATGTAAATGCACAAAAGGAAATTTAATAAAAGTTCTGATTTATAATTTTAAAATAGTCCACTAAAAGCCAGGATGTATATAAACCTACCAGGGCAGGATGCACACCTAGCGATAGAGAGGTCTGCAAGATGGGGAGGGTGCGTTCGAAGGGAGCTGGGTGGCGTTAGCCGCGGTAGGGGGGAGCGCAGCCCCCGGTTAACGGTGGGCATACGCAAAAGTACTGTTTACTTAAAAATTCTATTTACGCTAAAGTTCTAAGCCGTACCGTCCCGTCGTTGCTCTTGCAAATTAACCTTCGAGGTTAATAACTTAAATCAACGACGGAAAACTGCCGTTGCTCTGGACACGTTCTTAATTATAATTTGCTAAATTCACATGGCTTGCATTTCTGGAGATGTCATTTGTGACCATGACGTGCAAGTTTTTCACACCCCTAACTCAGAAACCATTGTCTGATTTGCAAATTTCCTGGTATTTATAAACCTTCCGCCCACCATTTCTTAGCGATTTCGCAACTTGCTTCAAAATCTGAAACGGCTCATTTCAAAAATTGTAGTTACGTCGCCTTTTAAAATTTTGAGCATTTTTCTTGATTTTTTCGGTATTTATGAAAAAAAATTAGGTGTACTAATGTATTTTAAGATAAGGGCCCCAAATTATTACTTTAAAGGAATGTGTATATTACAATGGCTTACTCGTGCTTTTTGAACTCTGTATGTAAATTTGTGTGTGTGTGTTTGAGAGGGAAATAGAGAAGGATTTCTTTTGTTTTTAATTTGGTTTCTAAAACATCTGCAGAGAATTTAATCAGAAACTAGTACATTCCAAGGAATAGAAGTACAACGGTATAAAAATACGATTTGTGTTTTGCTTTGGATAATTTTACGAAATTTGCTTTGTGGGTGTTAATTGGTGCATTTGTGATTACATGGCTTAAAATTAATATGGCGATAAATCAGGAAATTTAACTGAAGGATTCCAAATACATCTTATTAACTTTTGCAGTGAAAGTATAAAAACACAGCAAATATATTAAAATAAAATAGCAAAATATATAAAAACTAATGTTCAGGGAGTCAAACGCCCCAGTGGTCCTCTCTTGTTCACACCCTTGCACGCTATTATTTAATATTAAGTGGCGAGAGGACGGAGGAGCAGGAGGGTCATTTCGTGGAGCAGCGGGTGATTACCCCCTCTCGGTTTGTGAATATACGTACAAATCTTCATAAAGTCAAGTTAAACCTACATAAAAGCAGAAAGAATAGTAAAGAAAAAAGTATTTGTTTTCAGTTTCTATTTTTGTAGCAGTTTGGATCCAAATGTATAACTAAAAAAACTTCTTACAACATGCTACGCCATGTATGTTCGTGAGTTCTAATTGCCTGTTATATTAAATAATTTTGTACCGAACTCACACATAAATCGAAAATGAAAACAAGATTTTAAGAAGTGGTTTTATTTTTATTTATAGTGCGTTTTAAGAAGGCGTTTATCTTTGTCTTCTGAAAAACGTTTATATCTATATACTCTTTCCATTCATATTATTATCCGCTCAAGAATAATTCTGCATTATGTCTGTATGGAATTACAATTGGATCCCCGGGAACAGTGAGCGGCCTCTGTCCAAACATGGACTAGTCTTATAAAAGGGATTTTCAAAGGGTGTGCACTGACACACTAGCCGCGAATTTGCTTGTCTGTCCCGTTTCTCGCCGCGAGAACACAAATATTTTGCTTAAGGATAATCTAAACAACGATTTCCAACTAAAGATGGCAGTACTACTTCCGTATATGTATAACGTTCTTATCGTTGCATGAAATTTCCTTCCTCTTCCTATAAATTCAAGCCTAGAGTTCAAGCTCTCAGTGAAGAAAGTTCATAACAAATTCAAGTGCATGATCGATGCCGATTTTTTATTTTCGTTTTCCTTCATCGTTGAAATCTCTTCATTGTTGTTGTGAATATCGAAACCTATGACAAATAAGCTCTTTCAACAATGAACGAAAAAGAAAATTAAAAATCGGCATCCATAATGCACTTAAATTGGTTTAGAACGTTTCCTCCTGAATGTTTGAACTCTCTAGGCTTGAATTTGTAGGAGCAGCAATGAAATTTCGTGTAACAGTGAAAATACATTAGATATATACGGACGTAGTGCTGCCATCTTTTGTTGGAGATCGTTGCTTCAGATTATGCTTAAAATGGTGAAATAAGGGAAAAGTGAAACAGAAATTGAATATAAAATATTTTGGTAAACCTTATTTTTATATGGGCCAGTCTAGTAACTTTGGACTTCGACCCGTCACGATTCGCCCTTTAGCCATTAAAATCCCCACCCATGCCGGGACCTTCGAGTCGTTGGCCTACCGCCGTAGACCGTACGGCTACCCGGCCAGCAGAATTTCAATATCTTTAAAAACGCTTTCTTTCTATTAATACAAAATATTAAGAGTACATTGTAAGCTACAAATTTGAATTCTTAAAATTATTGACTCAATAGTTCAATTTTATAATTAAATACCGTCTCATTTATTTTGGAGCTTACTCTGCCATGAGACATGAAGGCCGACTATCCCGGAACCTGCACAGTTCGTACTCCAGTTTTGGTTCTTAATTGTATTCCATTGTACTCACTCCCTTAACGTCCATATGTATCAGTTTGCATCTCTTTTAGTGAAACCAATTGCTGTATAAGTTTGTATTCACTGAGGTTTTTAGCTTATTTCTTATGACTGGTTATTGGTTCACAGCCTGCGGTATGAAGTTATAACTCTGCGACTTATACTTGATATTCCATTCTTTTCTGGTTGCTTATTGTCTACATGTCTCTTTTGTTTGACAGCCCAAATGGGACTGTATTCTGATATTTATTATTATTAATGGCATTCTTGTTATTGTAGAAGTATACACATTTAGTGCTTTGTTTGTTGTTGATTTGCTGTTAACCTCTAAAATAAATCAGTCAACTTATAAGGATTCGACCAACAGATTTTTGGTAAAATGGATTCCAAACCTTCGTATCATGAACCTCTACGAAGATTGAGCCTGAGACCTTGCGTACAGTGGAGAATTGCCACTCGGACACTTTTTTATTATTTTGTGTACATGGCGTAGGAAGTTTTGGAAGTTTGTTCGTGTGTGGAAGCTTTTGGCCACAAATATGTGGAAGATGAATAGTTTGGTCTGTCTACTCCTCCTTTATATATGTTTTAGAAGAGGTTAGAAGAGTTGGCTTCTTATTGTACTGCTTCGCGCATATTAGCAGAAATGTGTGATTCCAAGGTTTTTAAAATGAATGTGCATCCTTCGTTATGCAATGTTATGGCAAATATTTCCAAACGGTCTATATAATTTTGTAGAGGTTATTGCTCTGGAAACTGGGATCCTTGAACTGTTTTGCTACTGCTCATTATTCCCCCGAATAATTTGTTCGGTTGGATTTATTGATAATTTCGCTTAGTATGGACCTGTTCTGTTGAGAATATCTACCTTTTGCTTTATATATAGTTAAATATTTTAGTTCTGCTTTGTTATTCTCGGCACCTTGTTAATTTTCTACGTACTTGTTACGTTTGAAAACTTGTAGTAAGCTGCAGCATAAACTACATCTTCGTGCTTTTTCAGAATATGTCTTTGAGAACTATTATATGAGCGTTACTGGGCCTTTTTCATGTTTTCTTTACTGGACATGTCTGAGCCTTTACCTCGGGATATGGAGCGAGTTCTAGAATTGCCAGACGGCAGGTCAACCGGTGTCATCTAACTCCTATATAGAAAAGTCATGTTCATTTCGTGTAATAGCTATTATTCTTGTTTGGAGTATTATCATTTTTGTGCTAAGTATAGCAAGTAGACATTTTTATCAATACTGGCAGTGTACTACCTAAGCGGTAGGTTATTTCGGGTCAATTTAAACCCCATTCGTTTGTATATTTCTCCCTGGATGTATATATAATGGCTGCACAGGATCCATATATATTGGTGAGAATTCCCTATTTCACATGTCAGTGAGCCAAGGGCCTATATGTTGAGGATGTCAGAATTACCAAACTAGTCAGATTAGAGCATTTTCTTTATATTTTTAATCGAGTTTTAAGTTCAATTTTTATTCAGGTTTCTGAACATTTCACTTCCGGAAGTAATTTAGTGTGGGGTATTACGTATTTTGCAAATTGAATTACGTTTTGACCAACAGCATTTTTTTTAAAGTTTGGTGGCCTTAGGGGAGCCCTTTGGTTTTACCATTTTTGTTTATAAGTTTCGTCTTCCCTCTTCGTTAGAGCTGAAAATTTAGTTCAGAGGAGGTACAGTGCTATTGTTTTTGTTCTGGTTTCCCCGGTTTTGTGGATTCAATAACAAGTGTAGAAATAGAACTTATTCCCTGCATATTTCGATGTGTAGATCTAAGTGTTATTCAAGTCCTGGGAGCAAATCATCATAAGAATTTTATCATCATAACATTTGCTATGGATGTAAAATAATGCAGAATGTCATCCGTTACTTGATTTGAGTTCTTGTGGAGATTTTGTTGCTCACAACACGACTCTAAGCTGTTTTTTCTATTTCGATGACAACTTATTTACTGAGTCTGTTCCTTCTACTAGCCTGCCTCAGTGTCAGAGGGTGCAACATTTATGGCTCTAGTCACCTCAATCCTGATTATTTAGTGCTGTCCACCTCAAAACACTGCGCTGAAAATGATATGCCCACAGTATAGAAGCCTTCTTTGATTTGCTATTTATTCCTATTTGGTCATTGAGAATCTTTGTCACATTGCCTATAAGCACTGCATGTAAAACTTTCTGTTCCAGAAAAAGACTGAAATCTACCTTCGGTCATCAATTTCAGATGATCGACTCGCCTCGTTAATGATATGACTGTGGAGCGAAGAGAGGATAACAATTGCTATTGACGATATTGTTAATGGTTGCTAAAATGGAGTCAAGACGTAACTTACATTTTGCTGCATTACATCGAGACGATAATCTAAAAGCACCTTATAGAAGCTCCCTTCTCATTCAGCTAACTCATTACAATATTTTACACCTTTATCTTGCCCATCGGTTTTCTCACATGCAGTGGAAGACTTCTAAAATACTAGTTTCTTAATCCCCCCCCCCAAAAAAAAATATCTGATGCACATTTCAGGACTACTTCTGTCAGATTTTTGGTCTCGTGTGCCGCACATTTTTTCGTGATCGTTGCATGACTTTAGCGTAGAATGCTACATTGATAGTGGAACCACGTTGCACAAACTCCGAATGAACGACCTCCTGCCAGTCAAAGACAACGATTACCATCACTTCAGCATTGGATTTACTCATTCGTGGTTTTCTGGACTGTGATGTGGGTTGTCCAATCCACCGTGATGATTGGACCTTCATTTCCATATCACGTTTCATCGCCAGTGATCACAAGCTTCAGGAAATTTGAGTCAGCATTCGCTTGGCGTAACAATTTCATAGGTTCTGACATGGTCCTCCTTTTGTTCGGCTGTTAACAGACGTGGCATAAACATAGCTAGCGGCCATACGTTGCATCTGCAGTAAAAATCATGTAACACGAACTTTATTCATCCCCAGTTCAATTCAGCAGCTAACGTACTGTTATATAACGGTTTAGATGGATGACTTCTCGCACCCTTCCCACGCGATCGATGTTGGTAGATTTGAACGCTAGTTTGGATTTCACGTCCTCGGTTGAGGTTCGAACCGATTTGAAACGTCTGTACCATTTGTAACATTGTGTTTGAGTAAGCATTCCTTGCTATAGGCATCATCCAACATGTCGAAGCCTTCTGTAAAAGTATTGTGCAATTTGTCGTAGAATTACACAGGTACTCGATTTTCCACTACATTTTCATCAATAATAGTTGAAACAGATGAGCATCCAGAAAACCGAATTTATTTTTCTTTCCACTTTTTTGTGGCTTCAATATGGACTACTGTTTTTTTTTTGTGTCCTGGAAGCCGACCACCAAAGTCTTGAGTATGGTTCCAGTTTCGATAACTACTTTGTTCATGTTGTTTCTTTTAACTAAATGGACTGCAATTCATATAGGCATAGCAAAGATTGTGGCAGTTGCCACCTCCCTTTAACTCGAGTGTGTTTGTTTGTTTTGGAAATGTTCTTTTTAGCATGGGCCCAAAGACGTTTACTGTTGCGAGCGTCCCTGGAAGCATGTTGGCACCTTTACTATCAATGAGGTGGCAACTCTTAGAACTATGATGTCGACCTAGAGAAGCGATAGACGTTAGTGGACGGTCTCCAAAATTAAGTGGACTATATACAAACCACTGGTAAAACTGTAAGTATGAATGCAGTTTGTCTCGTCGGAAGTTATAGTGAAAATAGAAATGACTGAAGACTGCAAACAGTAAGTAATATTGTCAGTATTTTTTATGTGCTGTACGCTCATCATCCGACTGGTCAGTGAAGTTTGTTGGAGTTCATAGTTTTAAAGCGTCGCCCTCAAGAAAAAAGTCGATTGATGATACATGTTTGGCAGTCAATAAAGTCCATAAAAAGCTGCTCCAAAGTTCAAATATTATCATACATTGTTATTTTGCGTTGTTAGCAAGCAACTAAGCATGGCGATAGTGTTATGCAGCTGGTGCATGTGTGTGGGGTGTGGGGGTGGCAATGTATAAAGATTGTAGCTGCTAGCCCCACGCCCGCTTGTTTTCAACGACAACAATGTGCTGTTGACACAGTTGCAATTTTGTATCGTGAAGAAAACGAAATTAAAAGCTAATGTGAAGTTCTCCTTTCGAGTTTCCAGGTTATCGTGTGTTAACGATCATCACAGTAAATGTTGTATATGTGATTTTATACAGTGAACCATAAACGAACGTAAATAATAGTAGATAGTTATTGAATTCTGCAACGTCGCTATTTTCCTATACAGATCTGTGAATATGTACTACGTTGTAAATTTTCATGTATATAATTGTTTCTCCAGAAGTCGATGACTCAGCTTGGTTAATAATAGAATCAATTAAATAAAACTAAAGCTTATATGCTGAAAGTTGAACGGAATTTCTGAACATACTTTTGACTCTGTATTTGTATGGAAACTTACTAGTAGGAGATATATCTTCTTGTGAATTATTAAATATAGTTTAAGACTGAATACTTATTATTCTTTGTACTTATGAGATCGCCCCATTGATTGGGATGTCTCAGCAATTGGCTGCACGGCTTTTAAAGTTACACACATAGAATGATAGAACCGGGTTCCCCAGCCCCCTATCGTTTGTTTTAATCGTAACTTCTCATACATTATAATATTGATGGCATTTTCGTTTGACGATATGCGCATGTTAAAAGAATTGGAAATACTTCATACATGGTTTAGAATAATGTTGCATAGTGGGTGTGTATTTTCTTTGGCGTCACCACTTTAAAAAAAAAAGTTGCTGTATTAAACTAAGTAACAAACACTGAATAATAATTCTTGTCTTATGATTATGTAGTGTCGAAGTCACGCTATGTACAGTTAAAGTGGAGGCGGTCAGTGTGTTGTTTATTCAAAAATACACCTTCCCTCTCTTACCGATCCTTCCCATATAATGTACACATGCTGTTAGTGAAAATCACTGATGAAAATCGATATCGATGGCTATAGTTAAACAAATGGTTGTTCCTATATAAGTGGGCGTGAATGTAGCTTAGATTGATAAGGTAACTTCGTCTTTCTATTTGAGGCATAGTTCATTAATGTTTAAACTAACTATTTTCAAGCCTCTAAATTTAGTAAATGTTTCAATATAAAACTCAGTATATTTTCTGGACTAATTGGAGAGGGATTTTATTGTATTTTTTGTATCGAATAAACTCAAGTAAACGGTCAATGATTTCAAAAGTACTCCTCCATACCATTTTAAGAACAACTATATGTCCTTTTATTACTTTTTTCATTGTACTCAATCTATTTAATTGGCAATATTGTTTTCTGTTCCCAACTGGATCGAAACTGTGAATTAGTGTAATAATTGGTTGTCAAAGGGAGCATAAGGTAATTTCCATATTTGTCTCTCTTGTATGATAAATACAATTAAATTCATGATATATTGGTTGATGTAATTGCGGGATTATTATTGTACTAACTCATATTTTGCACATCTAGTTATACAGACGCTGATACGTTGAAATAGCTCAATTATACGAGCTGTAGAGTGCGAACATTCATTTTTTTTATTTTCTGAGATACTAATCTTATGAAAGCAGATTCCTATTTCGTCTTTATAGAGAATGTTAATGTGAAATAACTGTCCCCAGTATATTTTTTATGCAATAAAGTTACGCAATCAAAAGTTTGTACAGGTGCTGGTGTGCTGCATCTTAGTGGAGGATTCTGGAATCAAAGGACTGTTATTATAAACGACTATTGAAAGTTATGTACTGTAGGGCTGGAAATTGCAATCAAATTTTAACTAACAAAGTAAAGTGTACTGACAGTATATTTTATCATTTTTGCTAGTAGTACTAGTGGACAGTATAGGATGGTGCTTACCTGTTGTAGATGTCGATTAAGTTTCCACTCCTTTCTAAATCGAGTCAGAAGTATAGTCTTTTTTCTGTGCAAAACTCGTGTGTTACGGAAACCAAAAGTTATAAAAGTAAGTTATCAAGCTCAATAAGAGTTGTAGCAATTCAAATCATCAAGGTTTTCTACGTCCATTAGTTACCACGTTTACCCTGCTTTTCCTGAACGTGAGGATTCTTAAAACAAAATTTCTTAATCTACGTATTACTACCGAAGCTAGCGTGGAACTTCATACCTTGTCATCAGGTTTTTATTTCGTTATAGCTCATTTTAATCCAAAATGGTGCTATGTCACATCTCTTGCAATAGAGTACGCCAGACATTTAAACTGTCCTTACAGAACAGCACAACAGCAACTCATTGGTTTCGGAAATTCTTTTAGCACCGATTGTTTTATTGACTGTCCCTTTGTTTGCAGATCACAATCTCGTTGTTTCTACTCGTTCTTGGCAGCGTAGTTCTGTTGTGAACTGTGTAATTTAGCGTGTCTATTTTGATTACATTCAACAATTTACACTGTCCACAACTACTTCGTTCCCCTGTCGTGGATCCCTGCTCATAAATAAACATTTTCGTTGGTAGAGATCACTTTACCTTCAGAATTACTCGTTCAAATTTTCCTCAGATGAATCTTACAAACAATCATATTTATTGTTCTCAAAACCAAAGAATGTTTCCTTTCTGTATCTCAGAGAGGAACAGGTAACTCAATGAACAATGAAAATCGTGTCAGCTAGGCAAAAGCAAAACGCAGTGCCATCCAACAATAGTGTTAATTAATGAATATCGAAAGATGAATATTCTACGCCGATTCAAAACACTATAAACAGCATAATTTACGTAGTTAGCGACACGTTTGCCGTCTCTTGTTAAAACAAAGGACTCTTTTCCTTTGATTTATGCTCGTAAATTCATAAACCAATTGTCATGATAAAAGGATAAGAAATATAAAACATAAAGTAGATTACTATTTTTAAATGTTGTTACTACGGACTGTGTTGAGCACAAAGTCAATTGTATCTCCCTATTAAATCCCAAAATTAGTATTAATCAAAATTTTCAGTCTATGCTTGTCGATGGAAATATTGTATGTCAGCATTATGAACGAACACGCTAGTACGGGCAAAAGTTCTTCCAGGTTTCCACGCGAGATCGTTTCCACCTCGCTTCCTCGTTTTTAGGAGCAATTCCTGTCTTCATCCGCCAATTCATAGGTGGCGCAATTTTTACATCGATATTGACTGACATTAAACAATTGAAACCTAAAGGCCACGAATGATGGACAGGATGTGCCTTGGCCGAATGAGGCAAAAAAGGAAACACGGAAAGGAGAAGACGTTATAAAAACAGTCCTTAATGAGGGCGACCTTCCGGGAGGAAACGAAATAGGAGATGAAGAGTGGATTTAGGTTGGCAAGATTTTTTTTCAGCTCGACCCACAGGACTGGGCAGCCATTTTAGCAACTACCAGAGCACACTTAGATACACTTCCGGTACGGCACAGAACTTTTGAGTAAACAGTACTTTTGCGTATGCCCACCGCTAACAGGGTGCTGTTCCCCCCGCGGCTAACGCCGCCAATCTCCCTTCGGACACACCCTCCTCCCATTGCACACCGATTGATAAATCACAACTTTTATTATTTTTCCTTTTGTGTATTTACATAACGAAAAAACTTTAATTTTCTTTTTAAAAAAATATGTAAAAAGTCGACGCCAGGGTTTGAACCCGGGACCATTGGATTAGCTTTCCGAAGGCTTGACCACAAGAAGACCTGCAGCTGCCGGATTGAGCGCTTCTCGCTGTTACTTATCGTTCAAATTAAGGCTCAATCCAAGGGGTGTTTCCCGCCTTTTTTCGTTTTACGACAATTATTCAAAATTCATTGCAGGTACACAAAATTTAACTTTCACAGACCAAAGTTCGTTTCGTACTTCAATAATGGGTACAATTAGTTTAAGAAATCCTGGTCATTATTGAAGTACGAAACGAGCTTTGGTCTGTGAAAGTTAAATTTTGTTTACCTGCTCTGAATTTTAAATAACTGACGTAAAACGAAAAAGGCGGGGAACCGCCCCCCCCCTTGGATTGAGCCTTAAGCGAGAGTGCTATTCGTACCGGAAGTGTCTCCAAGTGAGTTGCAATATGGCTGCCCATCCCTGCGGGAAGAGCTGATAAAAAAAAACTTTCTTTAGGATGCACCCGAAGTAATGGCTCATTTTTTTCACTCCGTGTGCTGCTCTTTCTTCGTGCCGTTCTGAAGGAAATAGCATTTAAGGAAGTAGCTGCTAGTTTTCGTCAATAATAGCTCTGAAACCAATTTAGCTAAAGTAAGTGTGGAAAAGTAGCTGCTACACTATTTTTGCCCATCCGAAAAAAAATAAGTGACACGCTGGTAGAAAACTTGTTGAAATAGTGTAGTTGCATTTAGTTTATCAACTCCAAACGAAGTAAAATTTACAGGCAAAAGGTTATACTAAGGAGTGTTTACACGTAAATTAGAATGAGATTTAGAATAATGAAACAGTGTAATAAGTGTGAAAGCTGTAAATATCCCTGGGACTATATCAGGTTCGCCTATGCCTGGATGCATACATACCTATAAGTTTTGATGAAAGCTTGCGTTGTTTGCTTTATGCGATTTGGGTGAGTAGTCAATTGAAACACGTTTTTCATTGCGTGTTCTAAGTGTAAAATGTGTTTCAATTCGTCTTTCACCCAATTCACACGCAACCTAGCTTTCAAGGAAAGCAGCCCTAAAAAGGAAATAACCTATCCTGTCTATTCATAACTGACCAAGCCCAGTGTAGCATTTGTAAACAGTAAAATAGAACAAAAGCTAAAAACAATGCCACGTGAACTTGGGTTCGAGGAGGTTTAGCGGAAACTGCGTGACTATATTACTTTTTTTCTGCCTACTACCTTATCCGTCTCCGAATAAACTGAACTGCGTATTTTTCGAATAATTTACTATAATGGGGTTTCCGGTTAAGTTTGTGCGGGTGCAAGGGTCAAGCATAATTAAATAAACGAGTTGCGTGAAGCATATATTGTTGGTCTGAAGTCTACTCAAGTTTGTAGTAAATAAAGTCAGTTTTATCCAAATACGTTCATTAACTTGGGCAGATGAAGCTTTATTTACGTTTAAAATGTTCTATTTACATTACAAATGCAATATATTACGTTAGCGCCCTTGTACACGAGAGAAAAGTTGCGTAAACTTATATCCTTTAGGCAGCTTTGGATCAGACCGTGGAAATTACAATAGTGCTTCAAAACTTTATCAGAGGCAGTACCAATGGTATTTCTAACGTATACTTCTAAGAAAAACTGCCATTTTAACCATACTTATCATCAAATGTTGCCAGGGTCCCGTAAAAGTAAAAAACGTGCTTCCTGTTTTTTTTTCCGGCGTTTAATGATTTTTGTTGTTGCTGTTGTTGTTTTTTTAACATATATAGTTTAGCTTAATATACGTTTAGTACGACATTTGTCAATACCAGATAGACACAACTGTGCCCTTGCATACAATATTCAATTTTGTGTACATGCTTAACGTTTTTACACCTTTGCCGATTATTTAGTGACTGAAGTATACCGGTATTATTCATGATGTGCAAAGGCGCGCACATTGTAAAGATCTGTCTTGATTAGGAGAATAATTTAGTTTCCGGCGGTGGTGTATATCTAGGAAATTAACCATACAATATGTACATCTATCCACTCAGTTTGACAAAACAATATGATCAATATCAATATTGGCCACTTCCGGTTCAGAGTGCATAATTTAGTTTCCAGGGTGGGTAATATCCAACAAATGTACACAAACAATATGTACATCAATCGACTCAGTCTGACAGAAGAAAACGATTGATATCCATATCCATGTTGGCAATTTTCCGGTGACTACTTCCGGTTTAGGCCTATAGTCAATAATTAAAATTACTCGAGTGTGATATAGTCAGCAACGTTACCTATGCAATATGTACAGCAACAATTCACTGAGTTTGACAAGACAAAACCTTTCATATTCATACTGGGCTTTCTGGTTGGCTAACGTGTATCTCTAACGCATCTTTAATTTTATTTTAGAGTCATTAGCCATGATAGCTCTATGAATCGGAAGTGGACAATGGATATCAATCGTTTCCTTTTGTCGAACTGAATCGATTGATGTACATATTGTATGGGTAGAATTCCTAGATACACCCCAGCCCCGGAAACTAAATTATAGCCCCTCCAATGGAAAATATTCCCATATCCACGCATCACCTGAAGTGTTTATGATATCGCAACACGCGATAATCATGATTACTATAGTTTCAGCTCTTGTACAAAACAAAGCACAATTTGTCTTAGAACCAGTGATGTACAGGTCGTTAAAAAAAAGGGATTTTTTTTTTTACGATGGAAAGTAAAATATTGTTCAATTGACGAAATATTTGTGTTTTTCTTTTTCATTGCAAATATTCATCACTTGGCACATCTTATACATTTGTTGTTTAGGTTTGGTAAAATTAAATGTTCCTAGGTAAAGAATTTGCAAAAAGAACTTTCTATTTACATCGGTTATGCGATAGATCTTATTAGCGCCCTTGTACACGACGTAAGTTCTATCCACTTAGGCTTCTTTGGCTCAGACCTTGAAAACTTAATAATGCTTCAAAATTTTCTCAGAAGCAGTCCCAACAAGAACGATTTTTTATATATTTTTTTTTACAATAATTAATATTTTAAATACTTTATAAATCATGAAATTTCGTCACGGTCCCCTTTAAAGTGAAAAAGGTTATTTTCCAAAGTAGCATGGAAAATAAGAGAAACTTTTTTTCGGTGTTCAGTTTCTACGCAAATTTTACATCACTACTTAAAACATTTATTTAGAGGTTCAATCATTGACAGCTTTCTATCTATCTAGTTTTAATACTTATACTTTTAAAATGTAACGTTTACATAGAAAAATTAGAATTACATTCGTGCCGGTACATACAATTCAATTTAAAGAATTTTCTGGAGAACACAGTATTAAATATGCTGTGATAAAAAGATATTTTACTTTGCAGTGATAATATATTAGTAGAATCCTATTTTATTTGTGTGTTGTTTTTTTTCATCACTAGTTGGTGCCGCGTAGACTTTGTTTTACTCAAAGATTTTTATAACACTTTAACGTAATTGGATTGGATAGCGAAGATCCATTCCAGTACGAGTAATAGAGAGAGAGAGAGAGAGAGAGAGACTGACTTTTCATTTAGGTAGTGTTATAACTTTATTTTATTGTATATTGTACTGCTATCAATTGTTCTTAAACCTAATTTTCAAGTTTTGAATGTGAAAGTGTCAAAAATCTCCTGAAATTATTTTAAATAGAAACTAGGATGCATGAATAATAGCATAAGATTATATATTTTTTTGCGCCCGAAAATACACAGCATGCGCTATTATTACTGCTGTGTGTTCGGTTGAATTTTGTGCCTTTTGGATGGAGCGGAAAACTCTCAAGTTCCGCGCACGCGAGAACTGGAACTCTCTTTACGTTCACAATCACAGTCACGCTCGCATCATTGTATAAATTATTTAAACATATTGGACACGGCAAACCCGACCTTCTCACTATTTCACCTTCAATAATTGTGTGAGACAAATCAATCTGCAAATTAGTGCTAAAACTTTCTTCAGGGGTTCTTACAATACGCACTTCAGAAGAAGCTGAAAAATTAAAATATAAAAGAACAAGCACAAATAGATTAGTTGAAACGGGAAATTTTTGCTCCCAAAAATACACAACAATAAAACCAACCAGGGTTTCCGGCTGGATTTTTAGTTTGGGGGTGCAGTGTAAAGTCAAAATTGGGAAGGTGTAAGTGAAGTTTTGTACGGTTTCTATCGATTTTCACAGCAAAAATTGTAAAATTCGGGGGACGGTCAAGACTATGGGGGGTAAACATCCACACAGGGGTGTCTGGCGGAATCACGGAAACAACCAGAAGAAATTTCTTATAAACTTAGGGCTGATTCAATGACAACGTACTGAATTGCGTTCAGTATAACTAGCGTAATTTTTTTACATGGAGAAAGCTAAGGATATGAAGGGTCTGTCAATTTTAGTCACCAATTAAAATGGCCAGATAAATAGATGTTGTTCAACACGGAATCTGAAATAAGTTTTTCTCTTGATGCTTTAATTGAGAGTCCAGCTTCAATTTTGAGAAAATGCTAACCAAATCGTAGGCATTCCGGCTGCTATACCAGATAAAACAAATTGTAATGAATTATGTCCTTTAGGCATCTATCGCTCTCGCTCGGATAGGGTAGCGCAATTGTGCTAAAGGGTCTGCCAGAGCTTAAGTTTAAGGTACCAACCTATTGCCTGGTGTCGCAGAAAATCAATCAGAATGGTCGCACGTTGATATCTCCGAAAGGCGAAAATATAACTGCTCGGTGGAACCAGATTAGAAACGGCCGGATATATGTATGGAGTCAAAGTCAAATCACCCAGCCGCCGTAGTCCGTGATATTTTAAACTTCAAAACATTAATGCAAAGATCGATAAGGCATTTTCTACAGTACGTTCCATACAACTTCGTGTCCGTTTTCTCCGCTTAAGTTAGAAAAAAACAGGCATATTTTTATTGCTGACTTAACTGTTTAGTTTTCAGCCAAGGAAATCCACGAAGCTGTTAGTATTGCCGTATCATGAAATTAACAGGTCTCCAAGCAAAATGACAAGAATTACAAAAACTGGGGACCGAGCCCTCTGGCTCGGTGGTAGAGCGTTGGCCTAGCATTCGGAAGATAGTGGGTTCGATTTTAGCTGTCGACCATCCTGAGTGTTTTCCACGGTTTTATTCCTAAGCCACAACAAGCGAATGTTGGGATGGCACCTTCAACATAGGTCCTGGCTGGCATCTTCTCCAATTCTTTACCCTTCCCGGCCTGAGCCCTTAGATACCTAAAAGCCATAAATAAATTAATATGAAAGGGAGAAATAGGGCTTAGGCCAGACCCTTCTCATAAGCTGCAGATGTTAACTAAATAATAAAAGCAGGAGTGGAAGAGGGGAGTTTTAGGTCTACGAGCTTCTGTGTAAATATTGCTTGTAAGTCCCTCTCAAAAATGTTACACAAACAGCTATATATATATTGTAGAAAGCACAGCTATATATATATTGTAGAAAGCAGATCATCTTCTCTGCACGTGAGTAAAGTCACGGCCGGCAAAATTTTCCCCGAAGTAGTTGGCGTACCTGTGTATTAGAGTAGAAAAAAAAAACAAGTTTTTAGTTCGAGACGGAATAGTACAGGAAGGTTGGTGCTCATAAAAAGTATACTGGTAGAAAAAATGAAATCAGATAATATTTTGTCCTGCATCACGGTCAAAATGTTAAAATTTTGATAATTTTTGTTATTTTTCTTATTTCCCCCCTTTTTTAAACATCAAGTTGAATACTCAATATAGAGCTATCCGTGTTGGAAAATGTTGTCTAAGCGAATAAGAAAACGGTCATAAGGTGGGATGGGGAAAAGGTCCATTTGCTCCAAAATGCAACTTTGCCGTATCATCTGTAAAAGACATACTTTTACCTAATAAGTACGTATTACGACTTGAGATAAGTTCAGGATGCACTAAATCATTTCTGTGCTCTTCGTAGGAGAATTTACACTTGAATTGTGCAGTTCTTCATCCATTTGATTGCTTTCAGGTTTGCTCAATTGTGGCGATATATGACCTACGTATGCGGAACCTGATTCTTCAATTGCAGACGTATGCTCTTTAACGATAGGCGGAAAATCTTATCGTCGTTTCTTCTATGCGTAACGTATTTTCTTCGACCATGAAATAATCACTAATAGCGCGCCTATTTTCACTTTTAGCAGGTGTTCATAAACCATTGTTTATCTGTTTTCCCTTTGTTTATCACTTTCGATGTATAAGATTCGTCTATTCGTGCGAAGTCTTGAAGGACGCTAGATGCCATGGCAGCAGTAACACCAAAACCTATCTCACACACCAAAATCGTCACTAGTCATTGCCGTTTCTTTACGTTCGAGTCTCATCTGCGAAGTCGACGATGATTTGGATGTCAAGCGACCAAACTCCCCATCCGCAGCCGAATTTTCTCTATCGGAAATGCTACTATCTATTTCTTCATTATCATCATTATTTAAGGCATTTCATTCCGGCCGCTCCTTCACTAAAATTTCTTAGTCATGTTGCTTTCTTGAGATTCGTCTTAAATGAGTCTTCCTTTAATTCTAATGATCCAATTTTGCCGAATTTCTAGTGACTTTGATCGTATATGATCTTTATTTCCAACGGTGGAGTCCTTGTTGATTTTGATAGGCACAGTTAGAAATTACGTTGCATTTAGAACTATCAACCATCTTTCCACACCCACAATTATTATAGTTCATTGGACAAGTAAAACCGGCAACATCAAACAGTGTGGCAGATTTTTCCTTAAATTTCTTGAGTTTATTCTGGAAAACACCATTTTGGAAGACCCTGTTGATTTCATATATTGCGGTGTTGTCATTGTAATCTTTGATCGCTTAATCTACTCTCTTCTCTCTTACGGTTGGAATTTTTGCCTTGTCATATATTTATTTCCCTTTCTTTACCACAGTAGAAAAATTAACTGTTGAGTAGCCAGATTTTACAGCAAGTTTCAGCCTTTACTCGAAACAGTACAGCAACACTTCCTCTTAAGGAGGGAGTAGAAATGAAGGCAGATCTTGAGGACTGCCAAATATAGAGCAAGTAAGTTCCGTTTTTGTTATATACTTCGCAGGTCGATCAGTCATAGGCTAGACAATGTGTTACAACAAAAAACTGCGATCATTGGCTATAACAATCGGTCTCTTTCTAGAACTCTTTAACAACTCATGGAATCACAAAGAGAAATTACAGTCAAAGCGCGATGGTGTTAACACGTCTTTCCTTGTCAACAGTCCTGCTAAACTGAAACAATTCGTCGTTACCGCACTTACATTGTTGTTCGGTATTTCGTCGAAGAAGAAATACGAAGAAATTCGCTTAGTGATTATTGTCCCAACAAAAATTGGCGTTATCAGCGCGGAGACCAAATCAAATATTAGGAGCTGGGGAGGAGAAACAATATGACAGGGGACGTGAGAGAAACGTTTGAACAGAATGTTTTAAACTTCCGAAGTATTCTATGTAATTTATTAGGTATAGGTAAGGTAAACGCACCAGTAATGGGAACTTGAAGAGAAAAGTTGTAATATACGATTTTCCTAAGGGCGGTAATCATTTCACCTTCATGGGAAAATTTAATATAGTATGTTTTGATGCCATTGAATATTATTCGCTCGTCATTGCTTTCATCTGATATTTCTTACCTAATGGTTGCACATACTCTTCCATGCATTCTGTTAAGCAAGTGATTAAGGTCAGAGATTTCGTTTTTCATGAAATCACAATAACGATTACTTTTGTTGTTCTGCACTATTATCTTGATTTGTCTTACGAAATGTCTTGGTTTCGAATATTTAAATGACCAAACCAATCATAACTTGGGTCTGTTATGCAAAGCAGGGGTTGTCAAATACTGGTACGGCTAAGTCAGTGTCTGTCCACTTATGGACACGCACTATTCATTACTGGCTTGAAATCAAAATCCTATATTGATAAGTTGTTATTGACGTTCTAATCGAGCTGGTGAGCTTCTAAGGACAAGACATAGTTTTGGTAAAGTTGGCTGTGAACTACTCAGTTCAATAGCTCTCAGGAAAAATTGAACTTATGAACACGCGTGTAGAAAATGAGCGCGCTAAACTCTCCGCAACTCGGAAGGCGATATCGTAATTCTGTTGTTTTATTTCAATTTAAGAAAGATTATTTACTCTTCATGACCATAAGTTTTTCAGGAAATTTTTTGTTATTTTTTTCTATGATGAACACGGGGATGCCCATTAATGAAATGATTTGTTTTGATATTCATGGCAAGTTAGAATTTGCATTTTTATGGCTCAAGCTGGGATAGGGCAGGGGAAAGAAAGCAGAAAGGAGTCGGACAAGTCTAAGTTGAAGGTGTCATTAAGGCTTTTGCCTCTTATGACTGTGTGAAAACAAACGTTAAAACCACAGTAAGGATAGTCGATAGCTGTTTTCGAACCCAGGACCTTAGGAATGATCACTCAATGAAATTCCATGAAACAATCAGATAATCGAAAAACGGCATTAGACAAATAAAAGTGTTTACTACTTATATTCGAAACATTAGCAATGATTATTTACTTGATTTTGAGTTATACAGTACGTCCATTACTGGAACATGCAGGTTTTCAATGTCCATCACTGGTACAAAAACAATGTCAGACAAAAAACGTGATTTCCTCTCAAATAGTGTATGTTGATGAAAGTAATGGATATAATTCACTAGAAGTAGGCATGGAGAACATGTAATATTCTAATTTGATCAATATATTTAAACTGTATTTAAGTTAAAAATTATAACGGTAAAAAGTGTACCAAAATGTTCATTACTGGTACCTATACCTTGTATTTTACAGATGGTGTGGCAAAATGGCATTCTGGGGCGCATGTGCCTTTTCTCTCTTCCCTTCCCACTTGGACATACTACATTATAACCTAGTTTTATGATTTAAACACGCTTAGGCATAACGGCAGTTGTGAGTCGCATTGCACGTAACAATATACACAGTCGAACAGTGCGTATTTTTCGTTCGTACTGGCAAACAGCCTCATTTAAAGCACGCCAGATGGCATTTTTAACTAATAGATAATACAGTTGCTATTAGATGTTACCAAATGTTTTACTACTGGAATATCTCACACTTCAAAATTATTTGCTAACCAGTTCTCCAGATTTCCTTGAGCCTTCTATCCCCAAAATAAAAAAAAATGCTTTTATCAATCATTACGTACTGTCCTTTTGCAGCACATTCTGACACTTTTTTTTTTTACAAGATCCTAACCATTACCCTGTATTATTTCCAGTTAAAACTTGTCCTGTACGGGACCAGAATTATTTTTTTATATAAAAAGACGCGAAAATGAACAAAACTCCACAAATGCGAAATGTTTAGATTTTTGTAGAGATGTATTAAATAGAAAAAATATGTCAGCGGAGAAATTGTATGGATTTTTTTAGTTCCATGCTAATTTGGATTTTTTTTTTTACTATTCAGAGGCACCTAATAAGGATTGATCATTAATGAATAGTTAAAAGTTTAAAACGTTCGTTTCTTGTTATTAATATACCTTTATAATAATACGGTAATAGAGTCGTTGTTGTGACTCCCAGTTAAATATATTTGCACGGCTATATATCCACTTCAAATTTTGTTTTATTCCTTAAGTGCATTTTTCAGTGTTCTTTCATATCAATTGCTTCGCATCTCTTCTAGTTTGTAAAACAGGTACAGCAAGCATTTTTTTTTTCATTCCAGGACATGGTGGCATGGCTAGATCGACCAATTAATATTATTTTTTCTTGTTACCGCTTATAAGGAATCTAAAGGGCAAGAGAAAGTGAGGTACAGGAGAAAATGGAAACAAGTGTTGGGTGTATTTCCGAAGATGAAGCGAAAGTTGCAACTACAGGAGTTGAAGATTTTACTTTATTCAACGAGAGTTTTCACGAAAGTTCAGATTACTACGTAAATGATGAAAAATCAGAAATTAAAACTGAGAATATTTGTGGGGACTTCGCAAAGGATGAAAAGTCAGAAATTAGAACTGAAAATGTTTGTGGAGACTACGTAAATAATAAAAAGTTAGAAATTAAAAAAGAGAATGTTTGTGGGGGCTATGCAAATGATGACAAGTCAGAAATTAAGAATGAGAATGTTTGTGTATCAGTCTGTAACCCAACTGAAGATTACACAGTTGAAACCGACTACAAGCAATGTGATGATATTCTTGACAAGATAAACACCAATGAAGAAGAGTAAGTAAATATATTATCTGTAATAAT
Source organism: Lepisma saccharinum (assembly GCA_022664845.1). NCBI lineage: Eukaryota > Metazoa > Arthropoda > Insecta > Zygentoma > Lepismatidae > Lepisma > Lepisma saccharinum. The sequence continues at coordinate 42,565 of JAGDQP010001703.1, forward strand.
ATTTAAGTTCTTGGTCACCTACAAGGAAATATTTTGTAAATTGTGTGGACGTGCATTTCAGAACCATGTCAGTAATTTTTATTTCTTAAGAAAAGTTGTAAAGACATAACTTTAAAGTAACGTTAATATATTAGCTAGAAATTTTTTCCTTGGAAGGACAGTTTAGATTAAATATTGTCTTTAATTAGAGCAGAAAAGCATCCATGTTTATTGGTACTTCTATTACTAAATTAAATGTTGAAACGTTTACTTAGCCATGTACTTATGTGTTTTAGGAATAATAATTATTTCTCATAATTTCAAGCGATTACTAACTCATGAACGGTATTTTTATCTATCTCCAAGAATATATTCTTATATTTGTATTGCTTTTATATAATACTATTTCATCGCCAAGATATATGCTGAGGGAAATTTTACGATTTTTTTAACGTTTAACCATATACGTAGAAACTAGTATTTTAAAGTCCGGAGAAAAAACGGAAAATTTTCTAAAGAACTTGAATAATTGTTTTTGTTCACGAGTCAAAAAACGTAGTTCTATTGATGACTTTTTAAATCACGAATATTCACTACTTAGCACTTAACGCATTTCTTCTTTAGGTTTAGTAAAATTAAATGTTCTTACGTTAAAAAATGTACAAAAAACTTCCTTTTCACATTAGATATGCAATATATTTCATTAACACCATTTTTTAATGAACATTTCTAACAAGAAATAACATTTTAACTAATTCATTGAACGTCAAATACGGTCAGGGACCCCGTAATATTAAAAAAAAAACTTTTTTTAAAGCAGCATGAAAAACTAAAAAACGGTATTTTCCGCTTCTTTCAGTCGTTTTTAAATCACTAGTAGAAACTACTGATTTAAAAACGAAAATATTTAACGCTGGGAAGAACAGGAAAAGTGCTATTTTAAGTTTTTGGGCTATTTTGCAAAAAACTTTTCTGACATTTTGGAGAGCTAACATTATTCGATCACAAATAAATAGTTATAATGCTAGTTTTTGTTGCAAATATACATTTAGAATAGTAAAATTTTTATTTGGCCTCGCAGAAACAATACTGTGTTCCACAAATATGTATTCAATCGATTCCACCCTGCAGACAATGCCATATATTACATTGGGATGGGACAATAAAATGTAAAACTTATGTTTCATGTTCCATCATAATCAGATCTCGTATATACCGACAAACTAAATAGCTCAGGTTTAGACCTCTTTTTAATTTCAATAGTCGCCAGGTAATCACGTACTTTTGTGTACAATCTTGTTCCCAAATAGTTAACCCTAGAATGAGTAGTTGCAAAATTTTGCTCTCGTACAAATGTTTTTATTTTACCGCGTATGATAAGTGTGTGCATTTGTGCTATAAATAAATAAGTTATTATTTTTATTTATTAATATTACAATCATTTGAATATATAGGCAGGAAGCTGTCAGAATTTTTTAGATCTAAACACATGGTTCCATGATGATCTAGGCCTCAAAAATTATTCTAAAAAGGTTTGTTTTGTATGCGAGAAGTTTTACACAAACGTTATGCACCCTAAAATATTACTCCAAAGCTACAAAGAGCACAGAATTCTGCATAACATAATGAAAGCATAGTTTGTCGAGATATTTTATCTTCTAATCTATTGTGAATTTTTGTAAACTACTATTTAGTTGTATGTACTAACGGGCGTAACTTACGTGTATTTATTTGTTATAAACTGGACTGTGACACAGAATGAACCCTTCTTGTACATTATTAGAGCACTTCGTACTACTTACATCTTCCCTATAATGGAGACTACTGTTTTAAACTTTTGACTTTACTCTGCTCAGCTTTACTGACGTTCTTTGGCTGCGAAAGGGAACACATTCCAATTTGCACAGACTACAACTGACGGATACTGTACAATCCGTTTTATTACAATTTTAGCGTTTTAGGAGATGAGCTATTGCGATTGAATGCAAGTCAGTACGATTTGAGCACAGCATTAACTGTTATTTAAGGAAACCCAAACACACATACCTGTGGTTTCGCTAAATGCTGAGTCATCGGTACTGGGTAGAAATCTCTGTGCTGGTTCTGGCCGGAGTTTTTGGTGTACCACACCGTCGTCGGGGCAAAAGCTGGAATCGTGGCTGGTTTGAAGAATCTGTTTCCCTTACTACGTTCTTCTGTTCTGGGCTGGAATCGAATTAGGAACTCTTCGACTGCCTTAAATAAAATAGCGATGTGCCTCTTAACTGTGGGCTATCATCTCTTGCTTGAATTTACAATGCTGGTGAGACGGCTTCTCGTCTTGTTGTTCCCTCTCTGAATATCAGATTCACACTCTTATAGATTTATGATGTTTCCGTATTTATGTGATTTCTATATCTGAAATAACGTATTTCTGTTTGCTATTTACCCTTGGCATGCCTGAATCATTCCTCGCTCCTGATTGGTTGGTAATGGGAAAATGTCTTCGGTACTGACGTTAGCTTCTAAGACGGCTTGTTAACTCCACAATGCCTACGTTAAGGAAACAATTTACTGAAAAAAATATTTGCTTTTTATCGGTTTGACTGTCCATAACACACAAATGAATAAAAGTAGTTTTAACTGTTCCTCTTGGGTTATAAGTGTGTTTTTAGGTTTGTTTTTACACACAACATTTATCAAACTTTTGTTTACTTTCGCTTGTGTTCTATTGTACTAAAATACGCTCGGCATTCCGTCAATACGACTGAGATATCCAATATGTTATTCTCGTAATTGATCTAAAACAAATAATACAAACAATAAAATGTATCTACAACAAATTATGTTATCAAAATGTACAATTTGCTTGTTATTTCTTTCTCAACTTCAGGTTAACCCGCTCGACATTATTTATGTTAGGCGCCGAGTTCCGCAGCTGGCACTCCAGGGTATTATATCTTCTGGAGAAAAAAACTTCATAAATTTCACTTAAACTCAAAGATTATACATCTAAACTGCATCAAATGGTTAAACTCACATTCTGCGGTACGGTACATTAAATTGATCTCGTTTCACTTTTTTCACTAGTGAAAATACACTGGGGATTCTTTGGGGGGTATCCTGGAACTCATGCCCTGGCCGGCGTCCATATAGTATTCTGCAAGGACGGGTTAGCTGCAAACAATACAGCAGCATTATGGGCGGTGTCCATCTGGATCTGCAGCGGTGATAGAATCCTCAAGTTTCTCGAAGGAACTTGCTCTCACTAACGCTATGGGATGGGAAATAATACTGTGTGTTGGGTTCTTATACTAGCTCATATGCGTATGTTCGTCTCATAACCTAAACATTCATATACAAAAGTCCTATAGTTTTTAATTCTGAGATTGAACGTTGGTTGGTTCAATCCGTCTGCTGGGGATTAACTGAGTTCACTGGAGGGGGAATTGAAATATGCGTCGTGACCTCTGGGCTCGAACTAACTGATGTGACTGGTGGTGGTAGCAACTTCTGGGTGGCCTAACTGGAATGTAATTAACTGTATTCATTGTTACTACTGATGCGGTTGTGGCAGGTGGCATGGTCTGTCTCTCTTAACGGTGCAAAATCGAATTACGCACCAAACAACTAGGAGTAACAAAATGTGCATCACGAAAGCAACAAGGAGTAAAGTAAAGATCATGGTGTCGTCCATTGTGAATAGGAGAAACAAAGGTCTGTGTAAGCTAGAGTTCCTGGATTAAAATCCTAAGTTCTAACTTATCACCCCCCTACTGTATCCTTAAATCTTCACTAAATTTCACTCTCCTAACTATGCCTGTTTCAAGACTGTTTGGTAAAACGTTAAAGTACTAAAATACGGTAAAACGAATCTTGTAATATCTTGAACTTTTAATGTTTTCTTTACCTACATTTTCCTCAAAACATTCCATTCTAGCATCATGTGAGTTGCGGTGATTTCATGCTTGATCGATTGGCTGCCAACTGTGTTATTACATCAAAATGAAAATGCTAAAACTATTTGTGCTAAAAACTAAAGAAAAATTAGATTTCCAAGTTCGTGTTAAGATGGAGATCGTCATTTAACCATATAAGCACTACTGACTTCCCGCAAGGCGGTCCTTCCTTAAAGGAAAGTTGCAATAACATAGTGCGGAACGGTTATTTTCTTTCTTTAAATCGGGCGTTGCTTACAGAGAAAGAAAAACTGTTCCTGACCGTCTCAGTAAATGCAAGATCCATGCAACGGAAATAGAGTACGCTAGGGATAAGAACTTAGAAATCCCTGTTTTTGGCGTGCAGTCGACAAGAAGAACTTTCTGTCCTGGAAACTATTCACGTTGTGAAGGTTTTTCAAAATATCGCTTCTGAATTTCAAAACGCTTGCTCGAGTTTTCATATGCTTATGCGCAAGCTATGTCCATAGTTTGTAACTCCTGTATACCGCATTTAATATGTGTCTAATTGTAAACTTATCGGCAAAAGTGGATCATATCCATGGAGAATTGAAAATGCTGAAATTCCATGTGAATGCGTCATAAGATTGTACGAGAATGTAACTGTGGCTAAGATCAAACTCCAATCTTTGTTGAATTTGAGTGTAATGTTAAGGCTTTTAGGCAACTTTGGCTCAGGCCGGATGAATGATGATTGGATGATTGGTGGAATGAAGGAAGTGGGGGGAAACGGGAAAACCAATGCACACAGCGTTTGTACACCACAAAGCCCACATGGCACGAGCAGGGTTTGAACTGACGGCCCCAAGCAATCTTGTTTGTTCATAATGCATGGTGTCATTCGTCTAATTAATGTCTGATGAATTGATCCCCGATGGATTGATGTGACATGGCGTAGACGCACTACTCAAAACCCAGCATTTATGTAACAAGCAATATCGTAAAATAATAAATTTCAAGACTGACCAGAACGATGGAAGCTTCTGACAGGTTCTTGGCTCTAACGGATGGACGAGGTTGTAAATCATTACATCGGAGCAGATGATGTACTGGTTCGAGCCACCGGCCCACGCATGGAGAACTCAGGACTTCTTAGAGATGTTACCTTGGAATGTGCTTCTCAACCATAGTTTGGAAATAGCCTATATTCAATCTTGTAAAATCGTTCTTGCTGTGCTCGGCAGTCGAAGGCTTCTAATTACAGCTAGGAACGGAACTGAGGGATCTCTCTGAGAAGGGCCATAGGCTCCTTCTTGACTTTTACAAGGAATTTTATTTTGGCACCAGTCCGCTTGGAACCAAAATCTTCACATACTGTTTCACGTGAATGGATTTTCTCATCACTATCCTTCTAAGTTCTTGAATAACGTGATCTGGGACGTAGATAGTGCAAACAGCCTACTTTTTCATCATTCGTATCTGTCCTATTGCTCCTCCTCTCGTTCAATCGTGAATTACGTAGCAGCTCTTCGTTGAGGCTAATTTGGCTACTCACCCGAAAAATGCTTTGGCTCATTTCCTTGATCTTTCGATGGTTTATGCTTTCAAGTTGGTGATATGATTGATTTTCGGCTACTTGTAATTCGGCATGTTTTCTTTGCATTTCATCAACATGCTCATCACTCGCACCGCACCGTTCCTCAACCTGTTTCATTGCTTTTTATGGCAGATTGCGTCAAGAAATGGTTAGCTTGCTCAGTGTCTGGCCTTAATTCGGCATTACGTTTGAAAATTGTTTCATTAATTGATGCATATTTTTCCGCCTGCTTTTCTTTTAACTGTTCAACTGTTTGTTCAATTTGTTTCAAACGCCCTGATGCCATGACGGTAATTACTTTTGATCATCTGTTTTCGAGCTTTCTAACTTCTAAGAAGTTTCGATACACCTAGCGGAAGTTTCCTTCTCCATGTTGATAATTGTGCCTCTAGCCTCTTATTCATTTCAGCTGATTGTTTCAGTATTTCTTGCATCATTGACTCCAATGACGGAGATAAGCTACAATACGGGTTAATTCCGTGGATTGGAGAGTCTTGCCCCGACACCAGTCACATTCCCATAGCTGCTCACGTTTGGAAGTGTTTTCATCAAGTTCACTTTGTTCCACCTAGTTGAAATGGTTTCATTTATCACATGAGCAGCATTATATGAACCCATCTATACATTGACCGTCACCGCAGCAAACTAACGTTTCTTCGTAAACTGGTCTGTCCTCAACAAGCTCCTGGACACTGTTTTCGGTGTACGACCGTTTTTCATTTTTATTCACACGCGGCATACTTGTCCTCGAGGATAATGCACTTTCTGTTCAAATAAAAGACAAACAAACGAAAAAGAAAATAATAATATTTATAAATACGTAGCGTTTCCGAAAATAATCAATCCCAATACACAAATAATTGGCTTCAGTGTTCAATATTCTAGAAACTGATATAGCACGTGTTTCAGAAAAGTATATACAAAAATGCCCTTGTACTGAGCAAACACTCTTCCAGAGCAACTGAAACATATTCAATCACACAGCGAATAGCTTTTCGTTATAAAAGCAATGATGCATCAAGTATCAGAAAAGAATATTGCCCTCAACGGCAGGTTTCTAGCCTATAAGACTATAAACACAATGCATCACAGTTCACGCTGGTAATTTATCCAAATATCGAGCACGCTTTGTAAGAAACAACTGTTCATAAAAAGGCAAACATATATAACCCTGATTAGTTCCATCTATTGTTTTGTTCGTTGTTATAGAGAAGGATACCACTCTCTCAACACCGTGCAGAGAATTCTCATTTCCCGGCACCAAGTGTATTAATCTTTGGTCTCTCGGATTTTAGATGTTGGGTTCGAATTCGGACACCAAATATGTCAGATTGTACCTGAGATATTGAGTACAAAACGACAAAAATGTACAGACTTCCGGCAATGACAAACGTTTCGATATCGATCTAGGGTTTCATACTTTCAAGTACCAAACGAAGTTCGTCGTGTTTTGATTCACTTGGCCATAAATAATAGTTAATACCGTTAGAGGAGAGTAACACCTGACCGGAGGAGCGATCTCTCACAATGATACGTGTCATTTTCCGGGATGGTACCTCCGACACTAATCACGTTGGGAAACTATACTCGCGATATCAGCGCTGAAAGAAACACTGGTTCTTTTTCTCATCATACAATATATTGCCTCATCTAATATTATGTGAACAAAGAAGTATGAGACACAGTACAGTGTGTGCTATACCTCCAGAAATAATGCCTCTCAATACCTGGCACGCTTTGTTTCAAAAATAGAAATCGCAAATTATGACATGATAACACTGTCACTTTCCTCAAATAATAAGGGCAAGTATTTTTAATTAGGATCGCTTGCGCTCTTTGCCATTTTGATACTCAAGTCTATAAATATCTACTGTATGCTGCAGGTAAGTAATGATGTCCACGTCAGGTGAAGCCTATAGTGGGATTTAATATTTATTGAAGAGTAAGGTGTCACTTCACAACTGATATGTAGCACATCATTGACTGAACGATTACTATGTATCCATTAATGGACCAAATGATGTGAGTACTGCAACTCATAATTTCAGATACGCTGCACAACCTTTTCATAGTACGGTACGTGTTTTCTATAAATAGTGTACTTACATATATGAACAAGAAGAATATATATGTTTAAATTTAATAAAGCTTCACAAACATACTAAAAACCAATTACGTGGTGGTTCCTTTAACCTCGATTCTACCTAACAATGATCGTGAGTACCCGTTGTATCATATATTAAATCTAACAAACCCTTTTAGGTGCCTCTAACGTACATCAACAAAACTAACTACCGTCAACACATTATATATTTTTATCTCTCTGGTTACTGTGGTAATGCGATAAAGAATAAAACATACATATAAACTCTAAACTGCTACTATATAGAAATATTTTATCAATGACTCCTTTATTTATACCCAGTTTAACGTCCTAACTAACGTAAGAATTGTTTCGTATTGGAAAAAGAATATCATGGATGTATATAGGCAGTTCAGTACGAAGTGCTTCCGACAATCCTACTCTTCAGAATCGTCATATCTTGCATTGTTACCATGCCCGCGCACGGAAATTCTGAGCACTGCTATTCAAATCGTTAAGAATAAACACTGGCGTCAAAAACTTAATAATTTCGTGGTTATAGGTTTAACTTGTCCTTTTAAAACAAAATGACAGGATGATCGAAATACTATATTCATACAGTGTCCTTCGATCTTTTCGGTATTGACATAATTTTAAAAAGGCTACAAAACATTGTTGAAACGAAAAAGTCTTCTTCTTGAATAGCCTTCACTTCAAGCTCTCCCTTTTGGTCTAGGCCTTACCAAATATGTCTTACCACATGATGTTTTCAATATGGTTAAAATAGTTTATTGGCGTCCTATGAACATGTTCTTACATCTCTCAACATTGTAACAAAGTCTCATCTTCTCTTTGAATGAAATAAATATATGCAGTCACTACCTTCTCTCTTGCACGTCCTTCTTCTGTAAGTGTCTGTTCTTGTCTCACAACAGTGCCACGTGCGTTAGCACAGGAGAATAATCGACAGCACCACAAAAACAGCGAATCGACAATAGAAAGGTTCTCACCCCACTTTGTTCATTTCAATTCGGAGGCCCGAAGTGCTTTATAAAAGTATATGCAAATAAAAACTTTTTTGTTCGTCGAAACTCATTATTACATCTTGAGCAGCGATCTCTCCGTTGCTCAGGTAGTAGATGAGCAGCATGGTAGTGCAGACGTGTTGCGGCAAAATTTAGGTGCCTTAAAGTAACTGAAAGCTTCTCAGCAAGATTTGGATTGTAGTATTGAAGCTTTTCAGAAACACTTGGATGTTAATCTCGATTGTTGCGAAGGACATTTCAATGAACAATTTAAAGCTTTCCAGAAACATTTCGATGATACTTGAAGATTGTTAGAAACAATTGGAAATACGTACTTTCCGTAAAAATATATAGGCGAGCGTAAATTCTATTATTATTGAAGTTGGTCAGTTGAATGTGAATAAGGATAGTATGTCAACTGGTCTCATTAATTTAGAGAAATATAATTTTGAATTGCATGAAGTAGTTAACAAAAATTATGCTAAAATTAATTTACAAATTGTGGAGGTTAGCTCATTCGGTGAATTTCGCTCTCGAGATATAAAGTTTGTTTCTGGGAGGCGCTTTCACTACGCAGGGATGGTCCTGAAGAACCTAAAGCATTTTCAGATAGTTAATTGGATCAAACTTCAATTTCTTGTATGGATGTTACTTTTCCTTGGCCGAATTCCACTGTAGCAGGGGTCAGCGTGAATATTATAACAACTATCTCCATAGTGATTACGCAAGTTCCAGGCTCAGGAAGTATCACTACTTGCTATAGTTTATGGACTTTTGCTAACATGGGTCAACAATTTTGTCTCTTTAACTTCACTTTACCAGTTAGTTCTGGTTCAAGGCCGTATCCTTATATTTCTATTAAGAGTAATGTAAATATTGTTTTATCGAGCGGCGGGAATCTATTCTTTGCTTTTCTCAATCTATGTGTCGTGGTACATAGATAAACGTTGCTTTACAATATGTTTTAAGCAAGATAGTTCTTAATTGTTTGAATGGTAATAATGATGTTCTTTCTAATCCACTACGACTATCTAATCTTACTTGCCAAGTTTTCCGACCACACTTAAACTCCACAAGAATTTCTGAAAGTTAAGGACCAGAATTTTAATGTATTGAAAGTTTTTGAGTCCGTTAAGTTCGTGGTGATCGAAAGGAAGTTAACTTGTAGGATTTTAATTGGTGAAGCCAAGCAAAATCTGAAATTCATTCCTACGATGACTGTTAAGCTCTTCCCATATCAGTATACTAACAAACAGATTTTAATTTGTGAAGCCAAGTTCAATCTGAAATTCACTCCTACGATGAATTTCTTTAAGCTATTGTCGAAGCAGTATAATAACAAACGCGTGCGATACTCCGGGTCGCGTCACCTCCAAAGTTTAAAATATAATAACAGTACATGTTCTTCCCTTGATGACTTTAATTCGTTTAGAACTAAAATTTACTGAGACTTAAGTGATAATCCTGATAATCAATAGAAACTTGTGATTTCTCCGAGTATATAGGCCGAATGATGAGACTGTTGAAACCCATTACCGTTGAACAGCTTATTATTAACTTGTATGTCTGAAAAGTGCTTGTCTTGCAGGAAGCAATAAGTGTAAATTGTCTACAGTTAATGAACATTTTGGTCGTGAATAAAACGGAAGATGCAAATGATAAATTTAATGCTATCTACAAACATGGGTTCCCAAACTATGAATATCCATCTTTGAACAGTGTGATATATGGATAATTATGTAAACATTTCTTGATATCCAGCAGTACTTGATATTCAGGCCTGATAAATTAATTATATATTACAAGTGAAACTCGCAAGCGTGATTTATTGAAATGATATCAAAGTTATATTAGAAAATATTTTATTTTCTTATACACATTTTTTATATTGTTTCCTGCAGGTTTCAGGAGTCCATGGCTGTTACAAAGGAGCAGCCTTGTAACATAGACGTCAATTTCAGTACAACACAAATAGGACAAGACGATATTCCTGGGCAAAATTCACCGCAAAATCAGCAGCAATTCGTAGATCTTCATCTTGAATCAGGAGAACACAGCCAAATACAATCAAAATATTCTACAAGATGTAAAAGCTGGAATTGTAACTACTGTCATAAGCAATTTAACCGTCAAGATCTGTTGGATGTTCATATGAAATCCCATACGGGAGGTTTAGTATTTGTGTGCAGAAAATGCGGAAGAAATTTTTCAGTGGAAACGGAATATGAGCAGCATGTTAAAGATATGGAAAGCAATAAGTGTTGTTTTTGTAATAAAGTATACGTAAATCGTGCTAGCTTTCTTTGTCATGTGAGATCGCATGTAAAGATTTATTTATGTGAGTATTGCGGGATAAAATATTCAACTCAAAGAAATTTCCAACAACATCTGAAGACGCACAGTGGAATCAAAGAATTTAGGTGTAAACATTGTGAAAAGGCTTTCTTTGATCAAGATAAGCTTACTTCGCATATTAGGTATCATTATGGAAAGAAATTTTTAGTGTGCGAGAAGTGCACTGCTACATTCCCAAGGGATCGTGACGTCAAAGATCACTTGCGAACACACGAGGATAAAAGGCCATTTCAATGCAGGTGCTGCTACAAGGGGTTCTACTATCGAGCGGGTTTGAGAACGCATGAAAGAATTCATACAGGAGACAAACGATTCAAGTGCTGCGAATGTGGCGCTCCCTTTGTACATCGGTCAAGTTTTAAGTATCATTCACACAAGTATCGTCATTAACCACTGAAGATATCGGTCCTCTTTTCATTATCCATCATCTTTTTAATTATGTAAGGCATGTGAAAACTTACCCTGATACAAGCGTCCCATAAATCTGCTTCAAAATTTTACGGATTAATTAAGGTTTGTAATAACTTGATACAAGCTTCCCATTAGTATTTTTAAAAGAATATACAGATGATAATTGTTTTATTGCTAAGCAACATTTCTGCTCATAGATATTATCGTTGCTTAATGGTATATAAATCGGAATTTTTATACCAAATCTGTGAACGAGAATATTGCATATTATCATTGCCCAACTAGTTCGTAATTTTCGACTTCGAAAATAGTTTTAACATGCAATTATCGCACTGCGATTGTAATTTTGTTAATATATAAACAGTATAAATCCGCGTAAGAGTTATAACGGTATTATTGTCGAATATGAATCAGGTACAAGTACGCAAGAAGTATTTAAAAGGGTTTAGAATAATATTTGATGACACTTAAGTAAATTTAAGAAGAATCCTTCACACAGTAATTAATCAAACGTTAGGATGAAGAAGTAATCGTCACTTTTAAACTCCAACAAGTAATACAAACACCTTAACAGCCGAAACAATATTCCGTCAATTGGCCCAACGAGTGCAGAAACTATTTCACTAAACTCTGGTGCAGTGTAGAAAGAATACTCAATCATCGCAATAGCTCCGTTGGTAAAGCAGTATTTTCGCATTTAAATGTCCAGAGTTCGCGTCCAATGATAACTAATTCTGAAAGGTTTACTCTGTTTTTCTTTGTTGCTCCAGGGAAATCCAAGGATGCCACCTTTTTCCAATACCATTGCCAGTCCTACCAAATTCCTCTCCTATTGTTATTGTTGGCCTCCAACCTAACAGGCCTAAATTAATTATATATATATAACATGTTTACTCCATAATGTTTAGGATATTTATATATTACAATTTTCCAAAATCGGGACCTTTTGAATAATTTAAAAGTGAGAATTAATAATTATGTATTAGCGTATTTTCATTGTATTATAATATTCCTTATAAATCTTTGCAAACAAAATAACATTGCATGACTAGTTTTACATTTTATTTTTAATTATAGGTATTTTTTATATACTGTGATCGTTAGATGAAGTATGTTAGTTGATCGTAAAAGGTACTGAACTCCATTCATATGGACAGGAAATATAATTGTTCTTATTGTCTCTACACGGCGGTGAATAGAAAAAAATAATCAAACTTATATTTTTTCTACATTATTGGTCTACGAATACAGCTTCTGTCGCTTGTCTGCAGGTATTTTAGTCTTAGTAGTTCTACTATTGTTGCACAGTTTTTCTTTCAGGAAATTTTATTCAGAGTTGAAAACCTAGAACTGGGAGCCTCAGAAAAAAAATATAATGTATCTTAATTTCTATGTGCTAGAAGTATATAATGTTACAAATGTTAGATTTTCAGTCCATTTAAGTAGCGTACTGTAGAATACAGAGCTGTAAAATGCTGCAGAGAGAAAGAGATAAATATGATGATACCACCCATGTAATTAATTTTTTTATATTGTCTTATAGAGAAATAAGTAGGCTAGTTAAACGCTGATATAAATCGGAATGGAAGTTAATACCAGAACACATACCTTTCAAAGTAAGTGATTTCTTTCTTTTGTTTTGGCATAATTGTCAATCACATTCTCACTGAAAAGGTTACTTACCTTCTCTCTCTCTCTCAATGCTTATCAGCATAAAGTGATACAGGTTATCTTCATGTAATCCATAACGAAGTTTCATTAAAGTTCTGCTCATTGCACAGAACACCCTTTCGACGTTCGTCAGAACACTGACGAACATAGTATGTGTAAGTGTTTGTAAACTAATATTCTGTTGAAACACTTTTTTATTAGTAAGGCTTCGCTTGAAAACCCTGTTTGCCTTTATCATATATTTCACAACTGTCTGGATTTAATGTTTACAAAATGACTGCATTTACGTCTTCTCTAGCCCTCTTTAACCCTGCTACTGTGTCCGGGTCCATTTGGACCCAATAGCAACTTAATAAAACAAAAAGTAGCGGTCAAATCAGATTGTACCTTTCTGACTACGTTTCTTTTTATATTTTAAGAAATACTTTATTTTTTTTTACTTTCTGCTGCACAGTTTCTCGAATACCTCATGGACAATATATTGATCAAAGCTTCGAGACGTCGTAGCACTCCAACTAAAATCAATAGAGATGATGATTTTTGTCTTCAAATGTTTGCGAAGAAACACGTTAATCGTTGATATATATTTTATGTCTCTTTGGTGTCCGACAGTGGGACATTTAGCGTTTTCCGTGCTTTAGATAAGGCAACTTTGAGACTATAGCAGTCAGGGACACGTGTCCTATAAGCATGATACTGGCTTCAAATTGTAAAAAAGAAAGGTAATTATTGACCTGGTTATATTTATCAATGTAATTTCACCAGAACCTAAAGGGGAGGACCCAAAGTTGGCGTTCTTCGTGCTCAATTTTAACATGTAAATTGCACAGTTTGCAATCGGGGTGACTCGGTAGAAAACGTTATCCTGTCTCTTAGCAGCTTCAGATAAATTGTTTTGTCCTAAAATGTAAAAGAAAGAATAGTAAAACGGCTTGTTAAGTACTGATATTTGAACGAAGGGGAGGGTATGCGTCGATTTGAACTCGAACACAGTGAATGTGCACATTTACGAACACAGTAGGAGGCTTAAAGGTTTCACCATTCTCTAAACAGAATATTCTCATTAACCATATCGCTTTATTATCCAACTTAAATCATGCTTCATTCATCTACAATGCATAGATCGTATGTGCTTATGTAATTCTGTGTGTTCTAACCTTCAGTTCATTTACTAAACTCATTAGGCTTCTGTTTATGTTGCCAGATGTTTCTCCCGAGCACGCTTTCTGAATTACATAAGTCTTCAGCTATTCTGATCAAATGCACTTTTATAGAATCAACGTACGCACTGACAGTGATGATGTAATAATTGGAGCTGATGCCTTGAGACTAAACATTGCATATTCTTATCATAAGAACATTAAAGAAATGTACACTTTTCATTCCCAGCAAAATTATCCCAGAAGGAGATGTTTGAATCAGTCTAATCCTTGTTAATAAGTTTTTCTTTACAGCATTTGCGATTCTGTGTTTAGTCAACGCACTTCGATGCGAAAACAGGGTCCATGATAACTATCTCAAAACATTTTCTTCTTTTTCAGACTGCGTAAACAACTTGTACATGACAGTCTTTCAGTACATGAAAAAAAACTAATTCTAGATTTTTTGTCTCTGCAGTCACCGGCAACACATAACAAATGGGTTCTGCAGTAAATATAACGAATATCTCTCCCAGCTGTACTTAAAAGAGCTCTTTGTACTTCAGCAAAATTGCCAGAAAACATTGAAGGCGCATCGAAACCAAACGAAAAGAGATCTTCTTACTATAAATTACTTAATAGTAACATCAGTTGACAATTTGGAATGTTCATTGCTGCTAAGAAAACAAATTTCTGCGTATCATAACAAAATACTGACAATCATTTCTTAAGGTTCTCTCGTAAGCCATGTTTTATGAACATTTCTATTATTTTTGTTCGAATATCACCATCTGCACATGCCACAAACTAGCAGGCAGTATTCTAATGCAGTAAGTTGGATCTTCACTTTGCTGACTGTCCCAAATTGTTTATTATGTGTTGCACTTAAACAACAAATTCTTTTGAGGGTATTCTTTTGCAAACACAATTTTCTTTACCAAAAAATACATCCCCGAAGGAGCACATTTTCTTTTTCTTTCCCCTCTCTTACATTGAGCACCAACACATGTATTAGTTTTTTCAAGAATAATCTTAATTTTCCAGCTCTATGCTTGATTAATGACATTCTGATTGATTATATTTTACCATCTTCCAGAGTTCCCTAATGAGTTCCTAAGTGAATTTAATGGATCTGCCACAGATATACACACTGTTTTCTGCACAACGCTTGCATCACTTTTCATACAAACCACACCACCGTGAGCGCTGTATTCACATAACAAAGCAAACTGATGTTCCCAACATTAGTTATGCTGCCATTTCGCCCAAAGTCTATCTGTTTCCGCAATTATTCACCAATGAAGGAATTCCCGGTGTCCGGTAATTCAACTCAAAATTCGCTACCACAAAAAAGCTCGTGCTATGAGTCTATTACTTTTTATTTCTTAACGCACACATCAAAATCCGTTTCTATTAATAATGCACTCGCTTAGCATCGTATCGTCGAGCGGATAAGTATTTACTATCAAATGCAATTCTCACTTGGCATGAAGAACATTACCATCGAAGAGAAAGTAGCCATTGATCTCCATCAAAAAAATACTATAGCGCTCAATGCTATTGCAAATCTGTGTATATGAAACCAGGTTGCGGAAGAAGCAGTTACACTCGATCGTTCATTTCCAGTCTAATCCTTTATGTACCAGATTATCAATACTAATGCAGTTCTACTGTTGTCAATATGTGAGCTGTTTTTATTTGTGTTATTTCTTGAGCTGCTCTCAACCTGACGTGATCAATATTTATAGGATGTTTATGTGTGTATTTCAGTGAGGGCATGAGTAATACAAGTGTTTGTACTAATACTCTCGCGGAGGGGAAGTTGAAATCTATGCCTGCAAGAAAGAGTGGCAATCCAACTTCATATAATATTACCATCACTACTTACACTGTTACTTTTACTTTTATAGCTAACTTTAATACTTGCTAGCTGTACGTATTTCTAGTTCTCTTGCTATTCTTCCTGCCATCAATACTAATGGGACCACTAGCACAATTTACTGCTACTTCTATTACCTCTGCTTCTACGAAAATACTATTCTCTACCTTATTGTCCCTAGTAGATGTGCAATTTTACTCCTAAAATTCTGTCGCTATTGATATTAGGTAATACAAAGTGTGAATATTATGAATATCCCATTGTATCTCAACTGTCTTGTATAAACACTAAACTAACTGAAAATACATATACACTAATTAAGTGACTTTGTTTCTTATATCCACGATTTTTAAGCATACCTTCCTTTTGTGTTGATATTTTTAATGATGCTTACCTCGTCACAATTGTTACGCTATCTTAATCCAAGGCCAGAGGCAACAACTATATTTATTTAGTACTGTTTACCTAGAACATTGTTCTTATCCAAAGGTTTCCAGCCACCTAACTAACTGTTGACTTAGTGTGTTATAATTGTAGTAAAATTATTTTTCTATGATATATGAGTTTCTTTTGTATTATTTTATAATGAGTTTTTATTTTATGTAGATTCTCATCGCAACAATTTGTTCCTTTATGTAACATACAGACTATTATATACAAACAAGACAGATGTATAAATTTATAAAGTGTGTAAAGATGTAATATAACGTTCAAAACATATTTAAAAGCCATTACTAACTAAAAGGACTGATTTTGTAGTTCACACTGCAGTGTATTGACCTAAAGTAGCAGCTGGTGACAGACAGTTTTGAGTTAGAGTTAATAATCTTTACGCATGTCCAGAAAAAAAACATTCAGCCGAACAATCGCTATGGTTTGCTGGTTATCTGACTCTTCTGTACAAAATTATAAAGTGTAGTTGTCTAATTAGATATTAATTTGATTAACGAAATATGTCCGTTGCAAGCTATTTAGTTATGTATACACTTCTCAAAGGAACTAACTTTATATTTGATATATCTCATGTATAATATCCACGATCGTACTTAAAACATGCGGACTATCTAAAATAAATTATAGAAATTCGTCTTTCATAACAATAGAAAATCGTTTTAATAACGTGAACATTTGATGATGAAAAGATTGTTGAAAACAGTTAGTTGTCCATTTTTGTTGGGGAGGAGACTGCCTTCCAATAGCGCCGTTCGAACAACAGTGTCATACGTTACCTATGAATGTGTACTACGTTGTGGTTAATAGGAAAAGTGGGAAAAGCAGGATAGCTAGCTAGAAAACAGGAAAGATATATCAAAATATGGGAAACGAAAATGAGAGTTTAGTTCATTTTTCACTTTCCGCAAACTGACTCAATAATCATCGTTTCCCTTCTTAAACCATTACGCCTTTTTGTTGTTTTTTCTGTCCTACTCCCGTACCAGTAATAGAATAGGAATGTTTCATGCACATCAGGCGAATATCAGGAGATATGCGAGATCAAAAGTCTGTCATTTTCGTAGGACATAGTGGCAAATGTACGAAACTTGCAACAACGTATAAAGTGCCAAAAGATCACGATTGAGTACCTAAAAGATGATTTACAATATAAAAATCAAAATTACTTACTAAGACAGCTATAAATATTTCTGCAAATCAAGAATTCCTTACCTAAAGTTCCATATAGAATGATATTTGTAACAAGAAGGTGTAAGCTTTAAGAACTTAACT
This sequence comes from Lepisma saccharinum, assembly GCA_022664845.1. Classification (NCBI taxonomy): domain Eukaryota; kingdom Metazoa; phylum Arthropoda; class Insecta; order Zygentoma; family Lepismatidae; genus Lepisma; species Lepisma saccharinum. Next base: position 60,307 of record JAGDQP010001703.1, read on the forward strand.
TTATTATTATACGGACCAGTCTACTAACTTTGGACTTCGGCCCTTCATGATTCGCTCTTTAGTCATTAAAATCTATACCCATGCTCCTGCCGGGACTGGAACCCGCGACCCTCGAGTCGTTGGCCTACCGCCGTAGACCGCACGGCTACCCGGCAGCCAGTAAGTTTTAAGAAATGAGAAGAAGGGCCAAACGATGTGAAACGATTCTCAGAAACCTTTCCGAATAATTATCACTAATGATCTACACAATGAGTTTGAAGACAACTTGTAATAGGATTAACCTTCCACCCATAAGAAAAATAGTCAATGTTCATTCAATAGATTTCGTACATCGAGAATATAAATAAATCCAACTAAGTGGAAAGAAAATCAGTATGCTGCTTTTGTTTACAGCCTCAACGAAACTTTACGACAGAAAAAACTTTTTAAATACTTTTTGTTAAAAACTTCGTACTAAAAAGTAAACTATAACTGTAATCATGCATGACTAAAAGAAAAGCATGGGGCACTCTCTCACATACTTTATAACTTCTTGTATTGGCGCGGCCCCATGCTTTTCTTTATATGCATACATATGTTGTTTTTAAAATTTTAGTACCACTTGTCAAAGAAAGGTATTATTTGAAAAGCTGTTATTATTATTTTTGGTTATTTCAGTGTTCGCATATTTTTTCTCAAGCTAATGTTTTGCGATTAAAGTCCTAAAATGTTCTGCAACCAGCAAACCCAGAATCGTTACATGCTAATATTTATTTTAGGATAAAGAAGTCCATAATAAAAAATATTAAAATGTGCTTTTAAATTATATAAATATACAGAAATATAAGAAACCTTTTAATATTGTACTGCCACAAGACTTACATCTCTGTGCAAAATTTCATCGCTGTATGACTTCGGCAAATGAGGTAAATTAACGTTGCAAGATTTGATAAGTTAAAGTTTAAATGAATTGTACGGGTGGTAACAGCACTATGGCTTACGCCCTTCCTGATACGGGGGAAGCCCCTTATCTTTGTCACGTCATTGAAAACTTTGAGCACACCACGAATAATTTCGAACGAAAGAAAAGAATGTAACAGTTGGACGTAATAGTAAGAAAGCAATAAGAAAATATTGCACATTTGGTATAGTTATTTAGATATACTGAAAATGCTTACACAACAGATCCTAGATATTTTGGTCATTAGTGTATGCAATATTAACCAGTAAATGTGAATGCTTGATTTTCGATATATTAGACATTCTTAACATTATTTTCGACAAAAGTACTGTGACATTAAATACATATATTTACGTTTGAATAATAAGGAACCAATGTTCATTTGAAATAATTGTGTACTAAATATCACAAACGATTGGCACTCAATCACAATAGTTCGAATTTGCCATTCATACATGGTTATAACAGATACTTGCTTCGATAAAAATCAACACTATCCAAATCATTTAGAAATATATTTCTTGTAGAAAATACAATGTATTTGCTTTTGCTCCCTGTTAAAAATTGACCCTGTGGACAATTTCCTTGAGTAGAATTTGAACGTGTTGTAACCTGAGACATGGATGCATAACGTTAATAACTGATTTAAAATTAGTTTAAAAATGTCGCATATAACACAATGTAGCTATGATTAAGCATACATATTTTCTATACTACTTATAAGATGGAGAAATGTTCATTTTTCCCATGGTTTAATTTTTCTGTGACATATAATTCCTTAGATGTGTTTTAATGTGTTGCACTAATGTTCTCTTTCCAATACATTTCTTATCGCAGAAATCGCATACGAAATGCTTTACTACGGTGTGAGTTCTGATATGCTTCTCTAGAAATGCTCTAGATGGAAGAACCTTTGCACAATACTCGCAAATAAACTGAAGTTTCTTTGGCTTTTTACCTCCGTGAACCATCTCTTTATGCAGTTTTACTACAGAGGCACGTGTATACGATCGACCGCATTCATCACAAAGAAAACGTTTAATTTTTGAATGCTGTACTAGATGTCTATTTAATGATTGTCTAAGTGTAAATGATTTTGCACATTCATTGCAAATATATCGCATGTTTTGTTGAAACTCAGATTCATATAAGGCATTTACGGACCTTTGGTTCAAACGCTTTTGTCCTAAATGAACATACTGCATATGCTTGCGTAAATCACATTTAGAGTGGTATGAGCGAATACAAAGATCACATTTAAATGACTTAACAGCGCTGTGCAATTTCTTATGATAGTACAAACTGCTTCGGGAAGCAAGTGATTTGTTACATATTGGGCAGCAGAACAAATGAATATTTGAAGATTGGCTTGTTACAGGAGGTTCTATGTGGTATATACGAATATGTGCCATTAGATTGTCTTTACGTGTAAACATATTCGAGCAGTGCGAGCAAGTAAAATATTTCTCGCCAGTGTGGCTAATGATATGATTTTTCAATTTTGTTGAGTGAAGAAATATTTTTGCACAATAAGGACAGATATACTTTTCACATGCTCTTAGTTGTATGTGTTTCTGGTAATGAAAATACAGTGTAAAAGTTTTAGTGCAGGTCTTACATGCAAACCTTTTCTTAATGTGATTCTCCTTTACGGTTAAAGAACTGCTACTTGACCTCAATTGCCCACATCGTTTTGCACAACGACGTGTGCCTCGATCGGTTACTGAACTTTTGTGGAAGAATCTGTCGTAATTCTCCTCTGAAGGTTCGGATTTAGGAATTATTTTAATAGGATTTTGCCGTAAAAATGAATTAAATTTTACTTCAGGTTTTCCGCTTTCATCATGCTTCTCCACTTCAACTGTTAACGACGAATCTTTTTGCATTTCATTGGTTCTGAAAATAGACAGAACATTGTTAGTATCTTTAGAAAAATTGAATTTATAACAACAAAAACAAGAATACAATAACAGCCTTACCATTAAATAAAAACACTGGCATTTATGAAGCACGTACAACTTGAATATGTTTAAACCAAATAGAAATAAGTTAAAGGGCTGAGTAGTAATACCATATTTTAACGTTAAATTGTGGTATGCATTCTACAATTACACCTCATTGTCTGCGAGTACTCACATCTACAACAAAAAATATAGAACTGAACAAGATGTATCAAGAAATCAAGGAAGTAATTCGTATTGTTTACGAATTTACATGTTTATTTCATAGAGGCTGGTACTTGATAATATTATCTCGCACTTGCGTATGTTTTACATATTTTCATAATATTTTATTTAATTTGCATTCATGTCATACAGTAACACCAAAGAATAAACACGTTCAATATACATTTTTTACGAAATGAAATGGGGAAAGGCCACAATGTCTATTAAAATTGCAGTATACTTTTATTTCACTAATAATCGCTACAACCTTAAGAGACCTTAAAAGATAAAGAAACTATTTAAGGTCGCGATCGAACATTGTCTTCGCAATGACCATGTCAACATTTCAAAGAGTTTGAAGATCAACAAAATGCAATTTGTTCTGCACGTTCCCCTTCGGAGCAACAAATAAAAGCATTCTTAATAGTACCATTTTCTTCCTTCTAGCGCACCCTTGTATACTGTGTTTTATCATTTAACGACAATTTTCGGGACTACCAAAACACCAAAGGTTCGTAATATAGAATAATGGTTAGAAGCGTTCCTGCCATTTCTTCTTTTTCACACTCATAAGGATCTACAGATCATTCATTGTTATGCTACGTTGCACTGGGAACCAGTAGAGAATGTTTAGGCTTCAAATCTTAATCTTATATCAGCCGAATACCGGAATGGTACTTGACATTATATTCCAGAACCGCTTTCATTTTAGCATTGAACATTTATCTTCATAAGCGCTTATAACCATCTACAAATCATCCATTGATATGCTGCACTGCGCTAAGAAGCACTTTGTTTTACACCAGGCAAATACCGGATTGGCATATTACGTTATAGCCTAGAGCAGTCTCCATTTTAATTAAAAAGCACTATAGGTTTAGATTATGATTATATTAGAAATAATTGTGTTGATGCTTTTATTAAAATTGATCTAAAACTCTCATTCTTTACATCATAGACATACGAGGTTTGAGCTATTAGAATCACTTTGCAAAAGTATTAGCACAGGCACTTATTCTGCAAAATCCACTCTAATTGTAATATTCGTGCTTTCATTTACTACCACTTGCATTCGTTTATTAGTATTAAAAACAAACAAGGAGCGATTCTCGATAAACTCAATGTTTTTAGTTACACGCTTAAATGCTGTAAAACTATCATACATTTTAAGATAATCAGCCTTTGAGATATCTAGATTTAATTTCTCACGAGGGAAAGTTTAATTACGACCATTCTTTAAATAAATATTTTTCACTCTACATTGATTAAACTTACTGGTATCCTTTTGTTGTGTATCATCATCACAACTAGTTTGAAAGAGAACAATTACGAAATTCGGGCATATAAAACTGGAATGAATTGAACTGTATCGTTACATCCAATTCGAAATAAGAACCAGAAACATGCCGTTGAATACTTTGCTATGTATGAAATTGAATTGGTATTCAGGGCTGCCGTAGTATATCATCTTTTAGTTTCATTGCATAGCTCTTAACATATTCGCATTCTCAGTTCCATCGAGATGATCTCAAGTTTACCCGTATGAGGTAGTGTATTATCATCTAAGTACCATCCGCTTTCTGTTTTCAAGCGATAAAACATTATTATTTGCACTCCTTTTAAATGTTATTCGCAAACCACCATTCCACATAATTTCTATATAATTACTGAAGAAACTGAACAGTAGGCGCAGAGAGTAGCATTGTTTTGTTTCCATGGAAGCTCCGCAACACTAATTAAACCACCTGACTTATAATATTCAAGCTGAGGCTTTGAAAATCGACATGTAGTGATAGCAGTTGATATGATTCCTGGATAATCGGATCTATCAATAACAGTGCTATGCTTTTGTATCTCTACCTGAGAAAATCAATATGGAACAAAATTATCAATTAATATTTCATCCCACTGTAAAGATACCTCCAGCATCCCTGAAAATAACTTTAAACTTTATATATAGATCAGAGCAACGCGGATGTATACAAGCCATCACCAACATCTATATCGAGCTCAATAACTTTATTTGGTTCATTTAAATTGTTGAATGTACGACGATTCAGTGCGAACGAATCATACTCTAGGATTTCAATAAATCCAACATTAATTATAATAAAAAAGACTATATTGTATTCAAAAAAGTATGAGAATCACTTTTGATCATGAGAATTGCGCTTGTCATCGCACCATCAAAACTAACTGGTTCATACCGTTCATTAGTAACATTTACTGTATTTCTATATATAGAAATAATAGGAAGAAATAACAGATATTGAGATTCATAAGCAATTGGTTCCAAAAACCCTGTTAATGGTTCAAATGTTGCTATAATATTTGTTGCTTTATGTTTATAATCCCCATCAGCTATGATCATCCATCTTGCTAAATTACCATGTGTATTAAATGTTTCAATACCTACAATTTTTGGAAGAAATTGCCTCAAAGGAGTCTCTTCTGATTTGAGATCGGTACTATTTTTGAAACCAAACAACTTAAAAATAGTTCCAACATTAAAATTTTGTGCACATGGTGTAACTTCCATGCGATGCATCACATGATTTTCATTAAGAAGCGCCTCTTTTGGTAGTGTTGTTTCTAATGTTGGTTCATTATATTGACCCGGTGGAATATTGTTTCTCTCCTTTATAGAAGTAGGTAATATCATTTTTCGTTACATTTGGTATTAGATGCATGCTACAAGAACCAATCAGTGCAATTTCGTACACTCGCTTATTCGTCCGCTTACAAAATCACATACACAATACGCTTTTTTACTGCGCTTCCGTAACTAAAAATGCATTCACTTCGTTTCAATATAGTTCCGCATGCAAAGTAGTGCTTAACTTTAAAACTCACAACTAATAAGTTATACACATGTAAACTCTCTACAGGAAACTATTCTTATATATGTATATATGATTTGATCTGTGAAATAACATAATTGTCCGTAGCAAGCAACTGCAGTTATTTAAAAGTATTCTATGGGCTTACGAAACAGCAAGTTCAATGATTCAATAGCAAATGTTTTTTCATAGAATTCTCTCCGAAGCAAGTTCATTGCCACAGTAACAAATATTCATTATTAATTCTATTATAAGCAATATTGAGCCATTGCAAACACCTAAAATGTTTATGACGTTTAGGCATTTAAGTTGGAATAGATATATATGGAAGATGAGAGCCAGGGCTTATGTTGAATGTACCATTTTAGTATCCACCTGGCGCAAAACTTAAGTTTAAGATTTGAAGCCTAAACATTCCCTCAGTGCAGTGCAATGATTTGTTGATGCTGATGAAAATAAACGTTCATATAATCCTAAATCAAAATGAAAGCGGCTTTGGTCTAGAATCTGAGGTGACATTCCGGTATTCGATTGGTACAAGATTTTAAGATTAGGATTTGAAGCCTACACATTCTCTAGTGGTTCGCAGTGCACGCAGCATAGCAACGAATGATCTGTAGCTGTTTTGAGTGAAAATGAAGAAATCATAGAAGCACTTCCAATCACTATTCCATATTAGGAAACTGAAATTTTGGTCGTCCCGAAAATGAGCGTTAAATGGTAAAATACATCATACAAGCGTGCGCTAGAAGGAAGAAAATGGTACTAATATCCTTAAACTATAGGAATATTGTAGGGTTCATGTAGTCAAAACATTTCTACAGTAAACAAGGAGAGAAAGCGAAAATTTTGGGGTAAGCGGAAGTATTAATTAACGGAAAATGCTCCCTTAAGTCTTACATAACGAACGACTCAATTTCAATATAAATTTCCAACGCAATAATGCATAGCTAATAATAAAAAAACAAGTAAAAGTATCTTATATTTGCAACGTACTAAATACTCAAACTGCATTAACACCTGGAATTCCATTAACATATAGACCTTTGTCTGTAGGTTAGCACTCTCGTTTAATATATGTGTATATTGAAAGTTTTTAAAGGTCATTAATAAAAATACAATCCTATCAAATAAAGTTTCGCAATTGCACCTTAGAAAGAAACCTGAATCCTCGTACGTACTTACCCTATTTCTTCTAATTTTCTTACTACCCAATCAAGCGTAGCAGTTTTAGATTCCTCAGTTGAAATTTCCACTTTCGTCATATTTCTAGAATGAGAAGTAAGTGCCAGATTTACTTCCAAAGACTTGTTGACAAAACTAGTATTTCGAGCATTTAAGAACTTATCTGTTTCCAAGGGCTTTAATTCACTTGAAACAAGTTCATTTTTCTCAGTCTTACAAAATTCCAACGGGTCTATTTTAGTTTTTAGCAATACCTTATCCGTCCTATCCAAAATAGTATGGTCACGTTTGATTTCAACTTCGCATGGGACAGTACTTTTTGTTTCCTCTTTCTCACTCTGCGAACAGGTAAAGGAAATTCCCGGAATAGGATGGATATTTGCAGACATCTTGTCCCCTTCACCAATAGATACACAATGGTTTATGTTAGACTCCATGTATTTCGTATTATGTATACTTTTTCCACAATATCATTGACAGCACATTTGCCTAAAAAAGGAAACAAAGGTAAGTATGTGTTGTCGGGCAAAATGAGGGAAACAAACACACATCAGACACTGTACAATCATAAACATTATATACAAGCACTAGAGAACTACAGCACATGAAAAAATCAAGAATTTGCAGATAAACATTAACACATATACAATGAAAACTTATGCTTTTATATCCTGGAAAAAGAAAACCTAAATGCTTTAACAGCACAATTACACACTACTCTTATGATACGCTTTGTTCTCTACATCCTTATAATACAGTCCTAAGCACTATTTGTTAATATAACTATTTGAAACGAATTAGAAAAAGTAAATCATGAGATGCTCACCATATATGCAATGAATCATGAATCGAATCCTTTACAATGAATCGACTTTTATAATAATTGGAAGTAGAAGAATTCTCTTGCAACACTGAAAGTTAATGGTTTCGTTACACTGGATTCAAATGTTAATAAGGCAACAACTATATGCCACAGTAATGGAAACAAATTGACTTCCATTTTGCCTACCTATATGAAGCAACTGATACAAATATTCTTTTGCATCAAGTTATGAACGGAAAGTGTAACATACGGCTAAGTACTTCATGGTAAGAAATTTTGTACCTTGCTAAACAATATTTGGTAAAATGAATTGAGTACCTTCGCAGCATTCCCCAGTTGATAGTGAAATAAATTGTTAGGATATCCATTGTTAGCGTGGCTCTCCGTCTCGGCACTTATATGTCGATAGTTGAGGGCCAGAAGGGCCTAACTGCAAAATTTGTTTCAGAGTTAATGATGTGAAGACGTGTCTCAGAGAGTATTTTGTAGTACAAAAGCAGCATATTTGCATTCTAAAGCATTTGAAATGTTTAGTATTTTAAATTACGTTAAGAAATGTATTAGAGAAATTACTTTAAGAAATTATGTCATTTTTAACATTGCCTTGTGTATGAAACAAACTCGATTTCATCAGCAGTGCAAAAACTGCTGTTACGAAGGCCCTTTGATGCTCAACCATCGGTATCGTATTTTTAATACATGAGACACACTTGCATTCTATTTATTATGGTTCTATATTTATTGTCAGTCTCATAATGTATGTTGCAACTGATTAAATATGTTGCTATCTTTCCCCTGTGTTTAAGGTGACCTATTAATTATTTTTGGTGTTAAAACGAAAGAATATAATTTTAAAATGAAGTATTTCATCGCATTCGATTGAGTTGCCTGTTTAGTGAGTTGCAATTATGCTATAGGCAAACCTAGTCTATCTGTCTATCCCTTGAAAAGCTATCAGTGTTAAATATTTAATTTTATCATAGTTAACAACAGTGTATCCTTCAGTCTATTTGCACATGCATAAGATAAAAAAATATACCAATATTATGAACAAGGTTTCACTTTGCTAGTTGAGAACTTTTCGTAGGAGTGACATGATTTGTGTTTTACGGGTAAAATCATGGTATCTCCTGAAATAAATATTTGCTACAAGGTTAGGAAGACAAATACATTTTCTTATATTTAGTTTTTCCAGTTTAAGAAAATATGATTATAAATTTCATTCCAAACCTAATATAGATGGAATCCCCAAAACGTGGTTTTATTCAACGACTATTTAAACAAAAATCTTTCGTCACAGTCAGATATAATGCTGGAACACCGAGAAAGATCAACTTCGTTCTTTTGAACGTTATGAAGATTTATCTGTGTTAAATAACTTAGTTTAAGAATTTCAATTTCCCATTCACAAAATAATTTAAGGAAACACTGAGTTTATATTTACATTTTCAGATTCTCTAGATTTTTACCGTTCAAAATTTCAGTTCAATCAATAACCGAAGCAAAGGAATGAACCGAAACAATGAAAGTAATGATCGTTCATGTATTTAACTTTACCGGTTTCAAAAACAGCTAAGTTACCATAAGCAAAATTAGTTATCGTAACTACTCGATTAAGTGTTCCGTGAAGCATTAAGGTGTTTTCACAGCCACATAACAAAGCTAAATTTGCAACGATAAACACCAAAAGAGGGATGTCCGCTCTGGCCCCAAAACCTTTGATCATTGTAAATAGACTTACAACGAAGAAATCAGGAAAGATCTGTAATTGAATATCTTAGAAGGAAATATGGTAAAAATATGTGTTTTAAGTTATTTTCCAGTGACGTAGCCCGAGATGGGCACAGGGGAAATGGATACTGCGTAATTTCTTAGCATTATTTCAACAATTTATCTAAGAAAATGTTTCGATTTGTTTCCGAACCGAAACATTGACATTTCGTTTGTTTACGAATGACGAATCCAGAGACCTGCGCCCCTTAAGAGAAAATGTTGTGTTATAGGACTATTTCAACATTTTGTCAAACAAATATTTTTGATTTTTCTGAATCAACCTTATTTATTAACAAACATTAGTTTTGGGGATAACAGTGTTAAATTTCGTGATAAAAGAAGCAATATGAGGTCAAAGGTGATATAATTATAGAAAACACTACATAGCGGGAAGATATCCTAGGTATATTCCCCTGCTCATGAAAATCCTGAATTTCCCACTATTCTCTTTTATATATTCTCTACTCTCCCTTCTATTCTCTGTTATAATGGTTGATAATAATTTTACTCCAAGTTACAAGATATGAATGTAGAATTTATGCTAGAATAGCTATAGAAATACACTGAGTTCTACTTTTGAAAATGAATTCTTACACATAATTTATTTACTTCTGGAAATTCAATACATTTTCTTTTTTGCAAACACTTCGACACTTCATCACTGACAATACCGTATTTTTTGGCCGTGTGTCTGGCGGAGATGTACTTGTTACATGAAAACCAGCGCAAATAAAAACAACAAGAAGGACAATTACTTTAAATGATATTTAACAGCTTGCTCTTGTAAGATATGCTATCATATTGACAAACTTCTTATAAATTAGCACAGGAATATTTACTAAATGTAGCTCTACTGCCACCCACTGGAAACGTGAATAAACAACAATAAAAAATTACTCATATACGGAAAAACGAACACTTACGCTAAGGAATTAATGTCTAGGTAATAAAACATATTTTTATCCTATTATTTGTTGATAGGATAAAGAAATTTTATGTCGCTATGTGCTCGAAGGACATATTTTAAAATTCATATAATTCCACATTGTAACTTTAAAAGGTACAGAAGCTATTAACAAAAATTCCGAACTGGGTTCCGACTGGCACTCCGCCCCCTCTGGTATGCGACTGTTAATACGGACATCCTAACGAGAATTTCCGTATTCAAACACGAATGGCAATTATTTTATTGTCTGACCTGATTGATTTGATAGGTGGAAACAACGTGAACTAAAAGCATCGCCTCATTGCTGTCACACACACCCTCGACACACCCACGCTTTCAGCCAATCAGGCTTCTCTCGGTGACTGACGGAGGGAAAACTGAATATGTCGCAAAATTGGCACGTTTGTCAGAACGGAGTTATAGATAACTGGAGCGATCATGGCGGAAAAAAGGAGCCAGTGATTCGTAGTGAAGGAAGAAATATTATCCGTGAAGTTATAAAATTTTGTGATGAGAAGAAATCAGGACACTGGAAATATCCCATAGAAAAGGCTACGCAAAGAGCAGCTGCTGTCACCGGTAAATCTATTGCAACAATTTTCAGAATAAGAAGCGAGGTTCGTAGTGCAGAGGGAGGTGCAGTATCCACACCGGGTAAGGAAACGCGATGAAGGCGACAAATATCTCTGGACGACATGGACAAATGTATTATACGAAGAAAAGTTCACGAGTTTTACGCTGTAGAAAAAGAGGTACCTACGTTGAAAAAGTTGCTTCTTGTGCTGCGTAAAGAAATAGGGTTTAGTAGAGGACGTAAAATTCTTAGACAATTATTACACAACATCGGGTTTCGTTTCGCAAAGTGAAAAAACAGAAGACATGTATTAACAGAACGAAATGACATTGTGCCGAAAAGAGTGTATTATTTGAGGAAGATACGGAAATACAGCCAAGAAAAAAGATATACTGTATGGCTAGACGAAACTTTTGTACACTTAAATTATACAGTGGGTAAATGTTGGCAAGGGGAGGGGATTGATGGTGTGTATTCAAGTGAAAGTGTAGGTCAAAGATGGACAATAGTGCACGCAGGAGGTGAAAATGGTTTCGTTCCCGGTGCTTTGCTCATATTTAAAGCGAAATCAAAAACGGGGGATTACCGAAATGAGATGAACGGGGAAAATTTTCTCAAGTGGTTCCGCGAAAAATTAATACTAGGTTTACCCAGCAATAGTGTAGTTTGCCTCGACAATGCTCCTTATCACAGTATGACTGTGAACAAACCATCAACAACTTCTAGAAAAGGTGAGGTACAAGATTGGTTAAGTGCCAACAATATTCATTTCGATAATGAGATGACCAAAAGTGAGTTACTCTGTTTGGTTAAAAAATACCGCAGTGAGCCGGAATATGTTGTAGACAACATTTTAAAACAACATGGGCATGAGGGGCTAAGAACCCCCCCCCCCCCCCGTATCACTGTGACCTGTCCCCAATCGAATTAATTTGGAGTCTTCTAAAAAAAAGTTGCAGGAAAAACTGTAGGCAAGTCGGCTCCTAAAATAGAGGATATAGTGAGAGAAGCTGCCTCATCAATTACTACAGAAAAGTGGAAAAAGGAACGTGAGCACGTGAAGAAACTGGACTTGGAGTACTGGGAAAGAGATGGACTCATTGAACAAGAAATTGAAAAGTTTGTCAGAACAGTTGAATCTGACAGTCAAAAAAGTATGGATTGGAGCGACGACGGAGAAAATGCGGAGAGTGAGGAAGAATAAATAAGTGGTATTGCACCCCTCCCAACATCCCAAACCCAATAACTAGGCACTTGAGGACAAAACTGCTTTGTACCATTTAGTTGACAGGTAAGTGTTTTATCCAATAAATTAATGCATCGACATTTAATTTGCGACTGTAGAATTGAATTCAAATTGTTATGACCTTTTACCATCTTGGGTTCAGGCGAGGTGTGGGCTAAAGAACAAGGTTTCTGTAGCATTCTGCTAGATTCCAGAGTGGGTGGTGTAAGCCTCTAAATTCTCAAGCAACTCTATTTAAACCCTCAAATTGGAAATTCTGGCAAAATCCCTATGTGGAATGCTTTCGAATGGGCAAGAGCAATTTCTTTTTGGGCAATAGAAATGATTCCAGAACTTAGAGAAAAGTATTTATTTCCTACATTGTAATTTTTGACGGTCAAAAGGTAGACAAGAAAAGTAATAATACCCTTCCTTACTACATGCTTATCGATGTTGAATTTGCCATATCTGCTACGTGCATTTTAACACATTTTTCAGGAGGTCAATAAAATGTGTCTATCTGCTATTTTTACTTATTTCGATATGATAATTGCCATGAGTAAGTCTAATGGGCATATCTATTAGCAACTATAGTCAATTAAATTTCACCTGAAAAAATGCTGAGTCTTATTTTCCACATAGCAGAAATTACAGAACGAAGCACATAGCAGATATTGTTTGTTTTGTTTTCTTAATTTAAAACCTAAGATAAAATAATTTACACATGGCTGTGATTTCAAATACGGGGAGAGTGTTCCTCTCCGATCCTGGGCAAACCCACTTTTTTTTTGCACGAGCGGAAATATGGCAACAACGTTCTCGAGCGGACTCAGAGTACAACACTCCTTTCAGCGACAGAAGCGGAACAACTATCACGTCAGTTTTGTTTCACAATAGATACTATTATCCTCTTATGAAATCACATTTAATATAATCGTCGTTCTCTCCCAACGGTTCTTCAGCAAACAGCGACAAAAGTGTACAAATAAACACAAAGAGACTTGATACGGTACACACTGATGCTACGCTTCTCGGATTTTTTTTTTTTCACAAATCATACTACGCCTGACCTATGTAGAAAAAATGGCTTCACATACTATCTAGAATATATAGGCAAGGCCATAGCTACATTTACATATAGCATTGAATGTATTCCCAATATTTATATTTGCATTATATCGGATTCAGCAAATGCAGAATGTAATGCAAAATCAATGCAATGTGCGTCCGAAGATACACATACCCCCTTGAAAAACGTTTCCTTGTACTGATGTCAGCGTTCTTGATTTTGTATCACATTCTGCACTACGAAGATTTGAAATTGTACAAATAACATTGGGCACCATATGACAGAAGTAGCTCATACAAAGAATTAACAGAATTCCATGTTTTTATTTAATGTCCGAGTTCTTACTTCAAAAAAAGCACACCAAGCGACCTCCGTGGTAGAGCGCTGGCTTAGCATTCGGGAAATCCAGAGATCGATCACAGCGGCCGACCTTCCACACTGACTTTATTCCTGGCTTTTCCTCAGTCATACCAGGCAAGGCTTTTCCTCAGCCATACCTTAGAGCATCATCCTCCTATCGCGGCCTGAGCTTCAGAGGCCTTTCAGTTCAGAAAAAATAATCGCGTTATTAAATAAAGGTATTTACATATCAACATATAGAATATGTTTACTTGAATTCATATCCTAATAGACTATCATCTCAGAATAATGTTTCTAGTAGTGATACTAGACGTTCAAATTATTTTATTGAGTGCAAGATGCAATTACCTCGCTGTTCACAACAACTATTGTTTTATGCTTCTACAACAAAAGTCAATAACTGAATTTTTGCCGAAATTTTCTGGTCGCAAGTCTTTGAAATCCCGTTCCTAAAACAGCACAAGTCGAGATCCCGTAATTACGCAAATCAAGAAACTAGGAGGCGGTTAAGAGACATAAAATTCACGATATGCACGATTTTAACAGATAAAGTTATTTTCGTGAAGTTTCTGTGTAAACTCATTTCCCAATACTCAAAAGAGTTGTCGTGATAACGGCATACCAGCTTTTATGCATATCAAGGAAACAAAGGTAAGTTGAACTTATGGCTGTAAATGTAGATTCGATCTTAAATATATGTAGCAAGTACATTTGTTGGATAGGTAACATCCTAATAATGTTGTTTATCAACATATAGGAACTGTCTTTCTAAAAATAGTTTTCTGTGCGTTTCAAGTTTTAGTTGTATGCTTGTACTTGTCCAACGAACGTTTAAATATACTCATTCCATTTGTTGAACAGTTAATGGTAGACTATGAAGGATGGGGCCGAAGTAGTGAAATAAAAATCGAAAAAATGAACGCCGGGAACTAACCTTTTTCTAATTTTTCGTGCTACTTTTGAAAAGAATGTTGTTTGTTTGTTTTTGTTTGTTTTTTTGCCATTTTGACCCATAAATATATATTTACAATAATAAAATCTGTATTGAGACTAGCAGAAACAAAACTGTGCTCAATAAATATGCATTCAGTTGATTGCAGCTTTCTGCGCCATATGTATGTTGGATTGCGAAGCGATGGCATGCAAGCCATGGGACAATCTAATGCAGCGGTAGAGATGTTCCCTGCTCAAATTTAATAATACCGCAAAGCGTTAAATTTTCAAATATATATTTTACGAAAATCCATAAATAGGAGTGTTTTATGAAAGTAAATACTGCCTTAGAAATATGATAAATCCGTTCGAACTTTGAACAGGGTGAACTAGGTAGTATATGAAAGCTACTAACAACTTGTTTTGTAAATCATTACTTTAAAATTAATAATAATAATATTTTTTGTCGTTAAGCTATTCACAGCAATGGACAACGTCAAGTTTGTAGCATAAGATACAGATAACAATTTATGACAATTACAATAGCCATTCTAGTTAAAAATACGAGATAACAAAAATTAATACAACAGCAGCAACAAATACAATATTCACTTATATATTTAACAGTTATAGGTATATAACAGCCTAATTGTTTATATGTATATATTTATAGTATGGATATATAATATTACAAATAATATGTATAATTAAAAAGGAGAATATATTTCTATGGAACAGTCAAGAATTCCTCTAATGAGTAAAAGGGTGTTGCAACTAACCAATTGGACAATTTTCTCTTAAATCTATTCAGATGTTCGTTCCTTACTGTTGGAGGCAGCTTATTATACATTTTCATTCCTAATATCTCATAGCTATTTAAACATTTGGACAGTCTTTGAAATGGTACATTGATATGCTTATTGTTCCTAGTGTTGTACGAATGTATATCTTTTCTGAGCTGTACGTTTTGTAGATTACTTTTTACCTGTTGGAGTACTGTATAGAGGTATAGGTTAACCACTGTCATAATCTTTAGATTGATAAACAGCGGTCTACAGTGGGCTAACCTGTGTGAGTCTGCGATAATTCTGATTACCTTTTCTGTATTAGAAGGATATTGTTTGCATGACAACTGTTTCCCCAAAATAAGATACCATACTTAATTATACTCTGAAAGAAAGCAAAGTAAGCAGATCTGACATATTCCTGAGGAACATGATTTTTCAATTGTCTTAACAGATATGTTACCCTTGACAGCCTACTACAGAGATAATCAATATGTGGTTGCCATGATAGCTTATTGTTAAGAATTACACCCAAAAACTTTACACAGGTTGAGCTATTTTCAAGAGATACATCTTTGAGACTAAAAGTCATACGTTGAGTTTTATTTTCGTTAAGTGCAAGTCCATTAGCCTTGAACCAAATCGCAGTTTCTGCCCATGTATTTTCAGTTATGGATTGAAGTGAACTTAGATCAACACAAGTAGTCAGGAAAGTCGTATCATTAGCATACAAGATTGACTGAGCAGATAAGAAGGAAGGTAAATCATTAATCATTACGACAAATAAGAGGGGTCCAAGGACTGAACCTTGCGGTACTCCATATTTAACTGTTGCATTGTCAGATTTAGTTTTATTTACAGAAACACTTTGCTTACGGTTATCTAAGTAGGACTCAAATAGCCTATAGCTAATCCCGCGGATCCCGTAGTACGACAACTTATGTAGAAGAATTGTGTGCTCAACACAATCGAACGATTTGCTTAAATCGCAAAATGTGGCCTGAACAAATTCTTTATTTTCAAAAGCTTTGAGAATTTTCTTGATTAATAAATCTATAGCACCAACAGTTGACCTACCTTTAATAAAGCCAAACTGTGAAGCACTAAATGCATTTTGCTGAACTAGATAATCATATACCTGCAAATGCATCACGGTTTCAAAAATTTTTGCAAAAACTGGGACCAGAGAGATGGGACGAGAGCTTGATGGACAATTTTCAGAACCCTTTTTATATACAGGTACAACTCGTGCTACTTTCAAAGAATCAGGGAAAACTCCCTCTGTTAAACATTTGTTAATGCAATAGGTAAGCGGCAAAGCAATACAATCAATCACATTCTTAGTTAAAATGCTCGATAAACCATATACATCAACACTTTTGGTCGGGTTAAATTTTTGTACAATGTTCAAAACTTCTAGAGGGGATATATTTCTAAATTCAAAATTACCTTCAATACGGTTTATACTCTTCTCTATTAGAGTGTCAGCCGTTAAGTTGGGTTTTACAATATTATTATGTAGTTCTTCTACGGAGTTCACGAAGAAGTTATTAAAATCTTCGGGGTGGGGGTAAACAAAGTCCTTTACATTACTTTTAGCTACAGAATTAATTATATTCCAGGCTTTCTTACATTTATTATGAGTCAATTTCCGCTGAATTATATTTCTTTTTTGCCTCGTTGATAGCTACCTTATACGTTTTCCTAGCATGCATATAAACTGATCTAGCCGCTTCACTTTTATCTCTACGGTATAAGTTTAAATACAGCATAACTTTACACTTCATTGAGCGTAGTTCGGGAGTATACCAGTTGGACTTATTTTCTTTGTACCATTTCTTAAACAGGTTATTATTGATTTTACAAGTTCTTTGTGGAAAAGAAATTTCAAAATTGTAAAGAAACACATTCAAAAATCGTTCGAAGAGTGCATCGGAATCCTCACAATTAAGTAGTACTTCATGCCAATTCACATTACTGAGCGAATTTTTAAAGAACAATATCTTTTCCTCAGTGATTGGTCTCGATACAGCAATTTTATATTCGGAAGCCACTGAGTCACCCACGTTATTTAATAGTAAGTTTTCCAATGTAATCCATACACAATCATGATCCAAAAATGGAAAAATAGATACATCACAAGGAGTATGACGTAGACTAAAATTTATAAATATGTTGTCAAGGCAAGCTAGACCTCTTGTTGGCTTCGCATTTGTAATACTGTAGTTAAATTGTCCTAAAATATTTTTCAATTCATTTACGGTATTCTTTTTTAATGTCATATCAAATTCAGAGTTTAGGTCGCCACCTACAACTATCTTATAATTTCTAAAACTCGGTCTATTTAAAAGAATTAACAATTACTCAAATCTATCAAGGAAAACTATAGCACTACCGTTTGGGGTTCTGCATAGAGATACAATAATTAACTTGAGGCTATTAATAACAATACATGTGGCTTCAAAATCAAGCTCAGTACATAGATGTTAAAAATTTAGTTTATTACACTTCAGTGATAACTCATTTCTAACAAAAATTGCTACTCCACCATGTACATACTGATTCCTACAAAATGCATTAACAAGAACAAAAGAATTTAAGACTATGTGTTTGTTTTTCATCCCTTGTACATTTAAGTAACCTACTTTAAGATTTATGTTGTGATTCTGTCCTGTATCTGTAGGTTCTAATACTACTTGCTCATTTAGGCGTGGATCCCTATCTACCTTAACATTGTTACTACAGTTTAAGTTTCTAGTAAAACCTTGTACATTTTGGTGAAAAGTGTGCACTTGAGTTACCTTACCCAAAAAAAATGTTCGTCTCGATTTTCCTTTGGTTTCCTCTTTGACCTGCGTATCGTTACTGGGACCGCAGGTGGGAAATCCACAATTTCTTTCAATGTGGCAACATTTATCTCGGGTTCATCATTTTTCTCACGTACACTTTCTATGACATCTATAGGCCTACATAGTCCAAGATAATGATTTCATATTTAAATGCAATGATTTCTGAATAATTTTGGAATTCTTTTGTATGAAGAAAAAATATAATGTGACATTAAATGGATTTTAAAGAACTTGGTGTTATACAAACACGACTCGTGGTTAAGCAACTTATTTTATGCTACTGTGAATATACATGCTTACAAAATTAGAATGTATTACTATGAGTAAGTCTGAAGATATATGACCAACATCGCTCTATTGCTCATTACATATTGATAATTGCTTAAAATATTCCATTTAGATTTATTTATTTCGTAAACTTTATTTTTATATGGGCCAGTCATTAAATTTAGAATGCTATCATCAACGAATTTATTTTATGTATGAAACATTTTATTTGTTGTATTAATTGCCCCAGTATGTCAGAAAATAAACTACATTCCTATCACGTTTCTATTGTAAAATAAATTACCATCACTTGGTTATTATTGTGTAATGAAATAAACTCAACAATATTTAAATAGCTCCTATGATCAGACCAGAATCCGCAGCAAAGAGACAAAAAGCATAATGCGTGAGTCCGACGAATATTTAAGAATTTACGAATCGTTAAGAAGTTGTAAGAGCGTTGAAATACATTACATTAACTAAATTATTAACTGAAGTTGGTGAGAAACACAACATATCTGTTAAGTATTTAATATTTGTGACGAAAAGGCAAAAAAAAAAACTATTTCGTCAATAAAACCACTTTTTTTTTGCCTCGTGGGAAAAAACAATTTTCCTGTTGTTTTTTTTTTTTTTATTATTATTTCCAGTTTTTTCCCGGCCTTTAAAACACTACGCTAAAGTAAGAAACAGTCATACTATTTGGTAAGCACTTTACATTAAACTCGATTTTTTTACAGGAACCTGGGAACGCTAATTAGTGTCACGTGAATTCAAGATGGCAACCAAGTACGACAAACTCCTACGCTGCTAATTCCTATTGTAGGCAAACCCACGTTAGTCTCTACATACATTTTTCATTCACTATTAAGGTATGGAATTGCATTCCAATTGTGCTAATAAGATATACTGAATTCGTAATGTAAATTGAAAGTTTTCTGCATTCTTTTCAACGTAACACATAATTTTACTAAATCTAAACAACAAATCCATTAGCTGTGAATATTCTTCATGAAAAAAAAAGCAAAAAAAAAACTTCGTGAATAAAACCAGGTTTTTTGGGGGCAGGCGGGCAAAAAAATCCTGGTTTTCTCCCAAAATTTGTCCCCCCCCCCCCGGTCTTTAAATCACTAGCTATAGCTACAAAACTTAGTCAGAGGTAGGCCCAATAATCATGATTTGTTCTAAATATATATTTTGGGTTATGTCGTTTTTTTTTGGGGGGGGGGTACGTAACTTTTCAACCAAAACTAAACTAACCAAAATTAGCGAATATTTAATTTTAAAAAGTAAAAAAAAAACTTTTCAAAGGCCGACATACGGCTATATTTTATTTTAACAAGGATTAACATTATAACTATTTCATTGATCATTTGGGACCCAGTAAATTTAAAAAAAAAAACAGAATGAAAATTTCGGAAATAAGCGATTTTTTTTCAGCCGTTCAATTGTTTCGGGTTTTGAAGATCGCTTGTACAAGGGTAATAATGAGATATATCAAATTCGTACTATAAGTACTAATGTTTGGTCCCTTTCCCAACGTAAGAAAGAACGTTTCATTTTACTACACCAACCGAAAGATGAAATACACAAGGAACTGAATATTCATGGCTAAAAATTAAATATATATATATATATATAGCTATATATATCCCGGGTTTTTTTATTTCCGTTTTTCTCTCGGACTGTACATCACTATAGCAATCTACTGATTTAAAGGGCGGAAAAGACGGGAATTTTAATTTCCACGAGGCAAGAAACATGTTTTTGGTGACAAAATCGTTTGTCTTTTTGTTTTGTTTTTTATCATCACGAATGTTCACTACTTAGTTACCTTCTACATTTCCTGGTTAGGTTTAGTAAAATTAAGGCTAAGTTTTACTTTATCTACACCAAAAGTCAACATCCTATAGACCAATATTATACGGTCAACACCAGTCGTACTTAAAATTTATTTCCACTGTTACTTCCATATGCACAAACCGACATGTACGGTGACTATCCAGAAAATAGTATTATATGATATGAGGAATACTAATGGCGTAGAGAATATTCCTCATATCCTATTGTAATTTAATTTGCCAAATTTCGTCTTAAATTAGTAACCATTCGAAAGTGGAGGTTAGATAAGGTTAGGTGCGGTAATGTACCTTTACATTTTTCACACTCGGAGCTTATCAATTAGCGCATGAAAGAAAATGGCACGCATCCCCACCTATGGCGGAAGTATATAGAGTCCCACGTATATCTACGTATTTCACCCTGATAACACTGGATTATGACTAAAAGTTACTTTAATTTGCGTTTCAATGTTCCTACACACTTTGGTAACCTAACCTTTCTCCTGTAAATTTTACTTCCTGTGGTATAGATAAAGTAAAACGAGCCCAAAATTAAACGTACTTACGTAAAAAAAAATACAAAAAACTTTCTATTTACATTACCAATGCAGTACCTTGCACACGAGGAAACTTTACGTCCACTTAAGGGCCTTGGGCATCTGTGGATCAAATTGAGATAACTTAAATAATCCTGTATAATTTTATCACAAGCACTCCCAATAAAAATTGTTTTCTAAATGTATATTTTTAACAAGAACTAACATGTTAATTAATTCATTATCAAAATGTATAAAAAAAAAGTTTTAAAAAGTTGCATCCAACGTTTAATTTCTCCGTTTTGATTTTTTACATCGCTATATCAATCTCACCTGCCAAACGCAGGTTTTCCTTCAGTCGACGTCAAGGATCAGAAGAGCCGACCCACTAACAGACACAAACTCAACGATTTTGGAAACCGATAGTCACTGTACAATTATGAAAAGTTGACCCAGTCCTAAATGCTTTCCTTCCCTCCTTCCTACTTTTCCTTCATATTGCTGAGAAACCAAAGGAGTTAAATGAAGGACCGTGGAAGGAGTCTAGGAAAGCAAGCATTTTCAAGTTGTACCGTTGACGAATATAGTGATACCTTTGAAAAGCATTAGGAACGTAAACAACTGTGCAGCGGGTGGCGGGATGGGAGTGGTTGTTGTCATATCGTAGGCATACAACCACAACTAAAAAAGCACGAGTAATTAGAAACGCAAGCAACTGCGCAGTTGTACACATTTTGCAAGATGCTTTGATTGCGTGAGCTTTCCCCTCTACTTCACTCGAGGGGCGTATTTTTAAGACAATGGTTTACATGTTCACTCCACTCCACTCTCCTTATGGTGGCCTTCTGCTACAGGGAAGCCCAGCAGACTTGGCCAGGATATAATATAAATGTGAAACTTTTAAAATTTATGATTTTTTTAAAAAAACCATTCACTTTGCACTGACAAGAGTTAACTAGTATTTTCCACTGATTGTAGTAAAAGCAGTTGTTGGCTGTAGTTTTCCTTAGATCTCTCTTGTTTTGATAGTTACTGACTTGGGTTCACAGACTTCTTTTCTTAGCAGTTTGTTTTGCTTCGGGATTGTAAGGGGAAAATTTGATTGATTCGTCTTTGTTTTTGTGGTAGATACAAATAGGTTGTAATGTAAACAAAGAATGGAACACTGTTATTTGCTTCGAGTGTGGATTAATTGTTCTGTGTAAATACTGGTATTGCCAGTATTGCTTAACAGATAGGTTTTGGAGATACTTATAGTGCTTTCTCAGATGTATGCAAGTGGTAATTGTGGAAATGGTGGCAATGTGCAGAGTACAGGTATGAAAACCATAAGTGCACGGAGGATTATTATTATTTTTTGTATGTAAATCATGGGGCAGAGCGAGATGAAGAATTTCTTGTGGGTGTTAATAAAGTGTTTCTAGATGTGTATTTCAGTGCTTCTGTTCCGTAAGTTTTAAGTGTAATGTGCTCTTTTGTTTTTGTTTTCGAGCGTTGGAAGATGTGGATTACTGTGCCTCTACTCCTTATTTTCCGTAGATTAGCCTTCATATCTGAGATAGGTTGTTGTTTTGAAATTGAGAATTAGTGCAGGTTGTAATGGAAGGTATATAGGAAGGTTTTGGGTATCTTAACGTTGTTGCTAGGAGCTTTGAGAGAGAAGGGAAAAAAAAAAAATAAAATAAAAAAAATACAAGGTTAGGTCCCTTTTTATGTATTCATGAGCAATAGAAGGATACTGTGGTTCATAAGTAATTTTTACACGTCAATACTACTTTTTCTTAAAAATGATTGCAATATATAGCCCAGTTTTTTGTTTGGTTGATGTACAAGGGCATTTATGGATGTGGGGAGAGGAATTTTAAGTCTTGTAATTGTGTTCAGTAAATTTTTTCTGGGGTTTTGGAATTTGGGGCATTGGAATAAAATATGATTAACGTCATTCACATAATTTTCAGTGCTACAGTCACAATATGGTGTTGGAGCTAGTTTTATTTTGTGAAGATGGGCTTGAGTAGTAGAGTGTCCTGAACGTAGTCGATTGAATAGTACTATGAGTGACCGTTCCATTTTAGTTTTCTGAAACCATGATTTATGATGATTAAATTTTAGAAAGGCTCTGTTTAAGGTGGGAATAGTTTGAGGATTGTTGTGGCACCAGTTTGCCCAGTCTTCGTAAATTTTCTTCCTTACTCTGGGGAGCAAATCCTCCCAGTGAAGTCTTATTTCTTTTTTTTGTTCTGATTTTAAAGAGTTTTTTGCGTGTAAATCTACTATGCAGTTATATTTATCGAAACTGTGTGATTTTACGTAGGTTAGTTCTATTTTTACTCCTCTATTGTGTAGTATTTGTACAGTATATAAGCAGTTGATGATATGTGGGGAAATTTTAAACAGTTTTTTTTTCTTCGAATTAAGAGCGTGAAGTGCTGCTTGGGAGTCTGTTAATATAAGTATTTTTTGTTGTCCTACAGACTGAGAGTATTGGAGGGCGAGATATATAGCGTATATTTCTGCGGTGAAAATTGATGCGTGGTCTGTAAGTCTTACTTCCTGGGCGTAATGTGTTTGAGGGTCATATAATGCCGAACCAACTTTTTCGAGGATTTTCGAGCCGTCTGTGTATAGCAGGTAGTAATCTGGCCAGCATTCTTTATATTGTGCCATGCAGTTGAAATTTGGGATGCTTATGTTTATTCTTGGCATTGTAGTGTATCGTAAGGTAAATATCGGGTTGTAGGTTGTTTGTATTAGAAGATCGAAAAGATCTGAGAGTTGTAGACTTTGTTCTATCCAGAGGTTGTAGGGGCTGATGTGGTTCTTTTCTCGGTGTGTTTCGTGAACTTCATATAACTTGGCGAGATGTTTGTGTGTTGGGTGATTTGTTTGTGATTTGTTTTTAAGTAGCAATTTTCCGATTATGTATTTTTGTCGGAAAGAGATGGGTAGTTCGGCAGATTCAGAGTATGTGAATACATTTGGACTACTTGGCATCAATCCCAGCGCTTTGCGAAGTAGTTTGCGTTGAATGACGTCAAGAGATGTCAATTTGTGTTGTTTGAGATTTGTCATTGCGATCAAGCTGTAATCTATGGAGGCTCTAAAAAGATTTTTATACATTAGTAGCATCGTTACTGGAGATGCACCCCATTTGGTTGTTGCTATCATTTTGAATAAATTGTATATTTTTTCTCCTTTGGTTCTAAGAGCTTTTATTTGTCGATCCCAGTTTAGGTTTTCTGTAAAGTGTATTCCCAGATATTTTGATTCTGTAGCGATTTCATATTGAGTTAATCTTTGAGGTAGATGTTTATTAAGATGTCTTTGTTTGGAAAATATTACTATTTTTGTTTTTTCGTCTGAGATATTGAGATTTCTGTTGAACAGCCAATCTTTGATTGTTTGTAATCCTAGTTCAAATTCTCGGAAATATTGTTCATTATGTTTAGGCACTGTTTTGATGTAACAGATGTCATCTGCATAAATTAAAATTTGGTCGGTAGGATTGATTTGTTTAGGTAAGTCTAATAAGTAGATGTTGAAAAGTGTTGGAGCAAGGCACGAGCCCTGTGGGACACCTTGGTTGACGGTAAAGGGGCCGTAGATTTCATCCGGAAATTTGATTTGTACTTTCCGTGATTTTAGTAGTTTCCAAATAATTTTGACATAATTGTAAGGTATTTTTAGTTGTTGGAGGGTTGTGGTGAGGATGTTGATGTTCAAGCTGTCAAATGCTGCTGAGATGTCTAAGAAAGCTACATAAGCTATATGTTGGTGATTGATTGCGGCCTGAATGGTTTGAGTTAAAATTTGAATAGCGTCTAAGCAGGATTTGTTGTGTCGAAAACCTAGCTGCTGAGGGGGGAAGTACCCCTGGCCCTCTAGATACCAGTTTATTCTATTTAAAATTAGTCGTTCGAATATTTTTGAAATGCAAGGCGTAAGTGTTATGGGACGGTATGAAGATGCAAGATCTTGTTTTTTTTTCGGTTTTAGTATGGGTATGGTGAGATGATTATTCCATGATTTAGGTATGATTGCCTTATTTATGAAATTGTTAAATAGTTGTGAGAGTATTTTTATACCTATGGGGGGGGAGTTCTTGTAATACTTTGTAGGTAATGCCATCCGTGCCGGGTGCAGTTTGTTTCGTATATTTTAGAATTTCCGATATTTCATATGTTGTTATGGGTTTATAGAGACCTGTTGCTGATTTGCATTTTGGATTTAATGAATTATATATTGAAGGAGCTTGGAGTGGGGGAAGTAAATTTTGTCCTTGTAGTTTTTGTATGAATCGCTGTTTCCATGTAGTTATTAATGGGAGCATTTTTGTTATTTTGGGGGAGGTTATAGAACGAATTTTTTGCCAAACGCATTTAATGCTTGTTTGATGATGCATTTGAGCACAGTATTCTTGCCATGCAATGCGTTTGCTGCGAAGAGTACATTTTTTGGATTGTGCTGTGGCATGCTTGTATTTAATCCAGTTATCGTCAGATGGGCAAGAAATATAATTGCGGAAAGCTATTTTTCTCGCAGTTTTCGTTTGTTCGCATTCTTCATTCCACCATTTTAGGTATGGAGCTGTGGTAGTACCTGTTACTTTTTTTGATTGGGGACAGGAAAGCGTCAGTGCTAAATTTATTTGTTCTATGAAGTCTTCGTACTGTATGTTGTTTGTAGGTTCTTGAAATTTATCTTTGAGGAACAGTTCAGAGAGTGTATTAAACTTTTTCCAATTAGCTTTTTTTAGATTCCACTGGGTAATAGGAGTAGATTGTGTATGTGAGGTTATTTTCTGTGTGTTATGACATTGTATTGTAATGAAGTTCGGAGAGTGATCACTAGTATATAAATCGAGTGCTCTTTGCCAATATATATTAGAAGCTTCGGAGGATGATACGAGTGTCCAGTCTATGGCAGTGGGGGATTTGTTGTTCGGGGGAAAGAAAGTCATACTTCCATCATTGATAACGGTTAAATCAGTGTT
>JAGDQP010001703.1:86510-97535 GCA_022664845.1 Lepisma saccharinum
GGTATGTATAAGTTGATAAGAGTATAAGTCTTTTTGCTGATCTGAAAATGGATGGCAACTATTTCAACGTTGTAGTGTTGGGTAAGTACGTTATTATCTGAGATTTTAATTTTTTGGAATGGAATGGAGGTGTGAACATATATGGCCACGCCTTTGGATCCTGGAAAAGGATTTGAAATTATATAGTTATAATTTTTTAGATACAGCGATCTCTCGTTATAGTGCCATAATTCGGATAAACATAATATATCTGGCTTTTGTTCTTGCATTAGACTCAGAAGAAATATTTTTCGTTGTTTTATTGATTTATGATTCTACTGTAGTATATTATCAACTTTTTTTTAAGTACTTGTTTCTGTTACGTCTAGCTGTTGTACTAAGTTCATTATATATTCGTGAATTTCATTGCAGTATCTTAAGACTTTTTTTATGCTATGTATGTCTTCTTGTTCTTGTAATGAGTTGATTAGTGATCCGATGAGTCTTAAAAGTTGGACTAGTAATGGTTTGGATGGTATGTGGGATTGATGGAGGTTAGGTTTGGGATAATTTTTGTTTTGTGGTTCTTGATTGGTTGGAGCTGTTGTGGAAGGTTGATCTGGATGGTCAGGGAGTTTAGGATGTGGTTCCAAGGAGGGACTGGTTTTGGAATTATGTAAGGTAGCAGGAGGAGCGGGGGGGGGAGAGTTCTGTAAAGTATGAGGAATGATATCTTGTATGGAGTAGGGGCGGAATGGTTGAGGAAGCTTTTGCGCTGCTGAGGCATAGGATTCGTGGGAGACGGGAGGGACACTTTTCCAGCATACATTAATGTAGCCGGCACTTCGGATTTCTTGTTTATTTTGTTCTGGAGATGGTAAGGTGGAGGTTTTATTAGTGTTGAGTGGGTTTGAATAGTTAGGTTCAGAGGATTGTGCGGAGGAAGAAGGTACTGTTGTGTCTGCACTACGGGGGAGCGGGGGAAAGTCATGTATAGAGGTGGGCAGTGTAAAGTTAAGTGGACCTTGCCTGTTTTTCATTATCTTTTCCTTAGCGTCATGATACGAAAGTCCGTTATAAGCGCGCTCTCGTTCTATTTCTCGTGCAATTTCACGGAAAGGACAGGTTTGTTCAGTGGAAGAGTGTGATTGTCTGCAGTTGACGCAAATAGTGGGATCAGTGCAATTGCCTTCGTGTTTTGGATGGGCGCAAGCTGCGCAGAGAGGTTTGGCTTTGCAGAATCGTGTTACGTGTGAAAATCTGTAACAGTGTTGACATTGTTTAATTGCATTTACTTTGGGTTTAACTTCAAATCTATGGTTTAAAATGTAAACGTGGGAAGGGATGTTTTGTGTTTGTAAGGTTAGATGTATTAGTTTGGTCGGATACTGTGTGTATGTGTTGTCGGAGTTTTTTATTGATTTGTTTAGCCGTGTAACGGATATTATGTGTGATGAAGGGTCTGCTGCAGCAAGTATTTCGTCTTCTGTGATATCAATGTTAATGCCGTATATAAGAACTTGTTTGTGTATTAAAGAGTTTGGAATGTGTGTAGTAATATCAAGCTGGTCTAACAGTGGTTTGTTTTTGATGAATGAGTTTGCGTCTTGCCCTGTATGAAATTCTAATCTAGCACTATTATTTCCAATCATTTTTAAGAATTTAATAGTAACGTTTAGTTTTCTTAATGAGTTGCTAAAGAGAAGGATATTACCGTTGTGTAGTGTAGAATTGCGTTTTGCAACTATTACGTAAAAAGGGCCTTGGTTGGTTTCGGGATAGGTTAGGTCAGTACTTTTGTAGGTGGCTGTGGTAGGAGTTGGGGAAGTTTCGGTATTGTTGGGTTTCTTGTGTGGAACAGAGTTATCGTCCAAAAAGTTTTCTAATCGGGATCTTTTGATGCTATGAGAGATTTGGTTAGATTGGGTTTGCCTATCTTCTATATCGTGAGTTTCATTGTTATGATCTATGTTTTCCAACGGTTCAGAGTTATTTCTTGATTGCAAATGTGGCATATGACTATTATCTTTGTTAGGTGATGTGCTCAAGGTAGATGTATGAGCAGTGTTCTCTTCTTGATTTTTACCGGTTTCAGCATCTGTCATGTGGTAATCGTTGGGATATTGTGGTTTTTTCTCATAGTTACTTAATGTGTCTTGCACTATCTTTTGGGTAGTACCGGTAGATTGTTTATCACATTTAGAGTCGTCTACTTCAACGGTAACGTAATCAACTATTTCTATGTTATCGGTAGTAACTGCTGTTAAGATTGGTACTTCCGGTTTTGGAGTGGGTAGTTTTGGATTTTTTGTGGTAACACTAAGTTTCTTGATTGGAATTGTTGTCACTTTAGATTTTTTAGTATTTTGTTGTCTTTTTAGTTTGTCAGGTGGTCGTGGCATACTCCTTGCGAAGGATGCCGAAGCAACCAACCTTGGTATATGAACTAAAAACTTTCACTGATTTTACTTTTTTTTTATCACTGCTCAATTACGATTAATTTCACTGATGTTCTTTTGTCTGGAAGGCACGATGCACTTTTTTTTTCACTTCGTATTATTCACGTTGAACAAAGTTATATCACAATTCACTTGACACTTCAATGGTTTACATGTTCATTATTCAAGGACGCAAATTAGAAGGCAAGGGGGCGCTCTCCCCTCCATCGCTAACCGGAGAAAATTATACTAATATAGCACAAAATGTGGGGATCGGATTATGTCAGTTAAAATAAAAAAGAAGGCAGTATTTGTATGGGCGTGTCTTGCCTTTTGGTCAAATTCCTTGTTTATTCATAACTTGTGCCGACAAGGTAGCAGGTTTTTCATTAAAATTGCAATTCCTCACTTTCCAGGGAACAGCTACACATAAATGTTTCAGTGCTGTTTGTAAGTTGTATTATAACCTAAATCAGCGTAACGGTTTCAAAGCGTTCAAGATGCAGTGCAAAAGAAATAATGCTATAGAAATTATCAATAAGGTGATGCAGGCAACAAATTGCTGTAATGTTTACAGAGTAGCTGTATATTATTTAAAATCAATTTTGTGACATTTCCATTCCTCAATAGAACAATTTATTTAGTGTGTTAATAAATAATACTACCAAGAAGAATTATCCTGAATATCCGCATATCCTGTTTTGCTGGCGGAAGACAGCTGCAACTGTGGAGGAGTTCGGAATCAATTCATATCTCGTAACTCCTACTCCCATTGGGTAGGAAATATTGAAGATGCCTTCGTTTCTTGCTCCGAAGGAAATGGTTTCGTATGTCCTTCGACAGGCGCGACATCTGTTGATAAATATGACAAGATATCTTAACTTCCGTTATTATGTCGATACGTCGATTGGTAGTGTAAACATACAGAAAAAATAGCAAAACATTTATTCCCCCATAGTAAGAATTACAGGACACACAACAATAAATTAGCATGATTTTAAAAATACATTTGGTTGGAATTTTGCGTGCTATGTCCGCCAGAACTTTTTGAACGAATGTGAAACCCAAATTCGTGAGTGTGTATTTAGGTTTTCACGATTTGCTCTATTTAACGTAAAATATCTAATGCTTTTGTAAAGTTGGAGATGTGGCGTCTCCCTATCGGGGATCTGGCGGAATTACTAGCTGCAACATCCTACACATGTAAAAACCAATGCATCCCAGTGTGTTGCGTTTAAAACAAACTCATGTGTAATGGCAAAGTGACTATATTTCGTGTGTACTTTGTACAAAGGCCCAAATGACCTTTCAACACTTTTGAATTACCGAGAAAGAAAATCAAATAACAATTTTGCGTTGTGTGTTATAAACTGTGTACAAACGAACATCTCTATTTTGCATTTATTTTGCGAAGCTTGAAATATCCCACATAGCAGAGTACGTCCCTGAGACGTCCCATTTAGATCCCATTACCGTCAGAATGGTCCTGCTCCCATAGCGATGTCCTAAGGACGTCCGTGGGATAACTCTGTGGGCAATACAAACAGTTCATCCCGTATGGATGTCCCCTGGATGTCCCCCGGAAAGCCGTGCGGGATTACCTACCTGGAATTTCTATAAATTAAATGGACCTTACTATTATTCTTATTTAATTAATTATAACTATACGAAGGATATGCCTTCGTATAGTTATACGAAGGATTAATTATAACTATACGTCCCATGGATGTAAACGGGACTTAAACAGGACGTCCTACGGACGTCCCGATACCCTGCCAGGAGATTCGTCACATATCCCTGGGACGTCATTTTGCTATGTGATATCACGCTAGCATTAATAGCACAGAAAAATCAGAGCTTCCTTGGATAAACTTTACTTTATGGCCCGCATCTTCCGCTAGATATTGAAGAATGTGTACGCTTTACATCACTTATTACTTTACCACTAATTGTCGCAGACAATTTTATAAATATCTAATGACAACCAGCAATCCATAAACATTGTTACGAAAAACTATGTCATTATTTCGTTAAATACGCACTCGAGTTGATCAACGCCCAATTAACATTATAGCATGCGGAGGAATATTTATGGCGACATTCCGTGTCAGGGTTCGATTTGCTATAAATTACGAAGGGGTGATCCTAAAGCTAGTGGTTGCTGGTAAGTTTCAAAATATTACCTGAATGGGTAGAAATACAAAGATTTTATCCCTGGTTGTGATGATATTCGGAATCAACAACCGGTGATAAAATACTTACGCACCAGGGAAGATCCCCGACATCCCTTCGGCAAATCGAACACTGATTTGTGTTATGAATAAACGTCCACAAGAAAACACTGACTGTATCTCGAGCGAGCGAAGGGGGTTAGTTAAAGTCAGGTTAGATATGTTCCTGTAGACGTGATGTACATGGCGTTTAAAAGACACTGCATAGGCTTTCCCCCAATGCGCAAGATGCTAACTAGTCCCTGTTTTTTCTCTCGCCCTTTCAATTTTATTTCACCCTTCAATGACTCGAGACATTGTGTTTAGATGTGACAAAGATAAGGGGCTCCCCCGTATCGGGAAGGGCGTAAGGCATAGTGCTGTTACCGCCCATACAATTCATTTTATCTTATCGAAACATTGTATACTTACTGTACTCTACATTGTGCTATTGTTTGTCCTAATCTTCAAATACGCTGTATAGTAAAATAGTCAAGAATTTTGGGGATGTAGATAACTTTATTCTAACTTTTCGTTTTCTATACACCTACACCTACATACACGCTTATTATGCGTAGGGACTTGAGGAAGTATACGAGGGTGAACAACCTGAGTATTTCCTTCAAACTCACTTTAAGATAATAATGCAAAAATCTGCAATGCAGTGATGGTAATGCTATAATCAAGGTTCCTAGTCATTACCAGGTGAACGTGAAGTGATAATAGAATAGATATGCTACGGTGAATTATAGAAACATGGAATTTGTCAGATCCCCCCAATGATGATGTAACACCCGAATTGTCAAGTACACGGCCTTAACTTAATTTTTACTGGAAGTGTGTGGCATAATGTAGATTAAAACTCTATATAAAATATGGAACAATTAAACTTGCTTCTCTCCAATTTTTGCTTTACTTCTCCAAACTAAAAATACTAACTGAATCCCTGGATAGAAATGTTTCATCACTTCTGATTTAGAGGTGTGAAAGCTGCACTAAAATTACATCGAATTTCATTTAGTACGGTGAAATGCAAATGTTATAAAAAAAATAGTTGGATTTATTTCGCAACTTCGCCGCTAGACAAAAAATATATATACATTTTTTTCATTAAAGTATTGTCCAATATTTACTATGTTAAATGTATTTCGGATGGTAACATTTTTATCTATGATTATTTTGGTGAAACAGGCGGTAACATACCTTCTGTCTCGCTGGGTCTTCTGGGTAAATTAAATGGCCGAATTTCCGGAAAGGCACCTACAATGGTACCTTCACGAAAGGTGCTATAAAAGGACCTTTGCGATTCTTCCTTTAGGTTTCGAACGACCTTCAATATGGTGGCGACGAATGAAAAGGTGCTTTTGAAGGAAAAGGTAGTGATTCCGAACGCGCTCTACCATTATTAATGTACTGTACATAAGATTGATACTGCTCAGCGTTGTCCCGTGGCTAGGCTCGTGAAGTTCTGTAAAACACGAAGCGGCTGTAGTTCAGATGGTACTTTGGAACTTCATATCATTTTCGTTATTTTTATATCTGGCGATTTCATCTCTTGCTGAGTTCGTTCTCAAGGGAAACAGTGTTAAATATTCAAATCCAAGATGACGCCATTCCAAAATTTAATATTTGAAAGCTCATCTGATTGTCGTTAGCTTCGCGCTAGTAGCTCCCCAATTGACAGTTTCCCGCCGATGCTCTTGGCCCGCCGTTGGGTACACAGCGATAACCGCCATTGTAGATATGTACTGGCGGTTAGTTGTCGCGAGCTCGTCGTTTACCGGTATAGTGGCTGCTATGCGATGCACTCGAGCGGTCCGACGCGACGGCGGGATCCCGCCCGAGCGGAAAATGGCATGCGGGCCGCCAACTAATTCCCGCCCTTACGCAGATTGTCATTTGTTATTGTCGGGGGAGCAGCGGATATCAGCAGTGAATACCTCGCTGTTACTGCAACATTCATTTGTTAAGAAGACGGTTAAAAATAAGCAATACGAACGACAAAAATAATATGCCTATGGGTAATTTGTATATTATTAGAAAAAAAAACAATTTAAGAAATTGTTTGCAAAGAAGCATCAAATCTTCGTAAGACAAAAGGCATGAAAAAACATCGCCAAGTTTGAAGACCAGCCTAGCCGAGTGGTTAAGGCATCAGACTTCTAAACCTCGTCGCTGACAGTCGGAGGCACGAATCCCATCGCAGACACTCAAGAACTTTACTCACTACGAAATAAATAACAGCGAAGCCAATGCAAAAAGGTAAACTTAATATCGATTACCACTGCGTCCAATACCTTTTCGGTGTCAAAGCAAATCTGACGAAAAGGGGAATAACAGGGGAAAGACAGGCAGCACGAGAGCGGTATAGCGGCGAGGTGGCGGCTCAGTGGCGGGACGAGGGCGGCCTGGCCGGGATTTTTGGCGGAGACAGAGCGGCATGCCGCCGGCGGATCGCGGGCTACATTAGTGTAAATCGTGCGCTGGCCGGCGGCGGGAGTCGCTAAAGGCCCGCCATTTCGTCGCCGTCGGCCCGCCATACCCCGCCGCCGGCCCAAAGTAGACATGGCGATTAAAATAGTAAATACGGCGGAAGTCGAAGAGCGTCTCGCGCTAGGAATTTGAGAGAGGAAAATGTAAAGATACATGACCGCACCCAACCTTATCTAACTTCCATTTTATCATGGTCACTAATTTAAGATAATGTACGAAAAATGCAAAAAAGCAATTATTAATTATAATTACGAGCATGTGAAAATATATTTCGAAAGAAAAAATGTGTTGGCCCAAGAGGGGTTTGAACCCGGGACCTTTCACTCAAAAAGCGAACGTCTTGACCATTCGGCCACGAAGACTCGTTAAGAAATTTCGGTTTCGTCGTTGTATTTACAGTGGGTAGCGTCAGAGTCTGTCAGTATGACGTCGTAGGTAACGACGACTTCCGCCGGGTTTACTATCTTAATCCTCACTACAAAGTAGTTAATGTCGCCCAATTTCTAACCAATAATTTTCCCACTGCATATAACAACTGTTCAACTTTGTTTTTTTATACTGCAGCAAACTGATTAAAAGAGTGTTATTTATTCGAACACTATAAATAAGCGTTTCCAATGTAACAAATTAAAAACGATTCATCTATGTACGATTTTTCAACATTTGGACAACTATTTGTGCTAAGAGGCATACTTAGTGGTTGAAATGGGCTTTAATTTCGACACTCAGAACAAAAATGTTAAAATTTAAAATAAAGTAATTACGGACGCCCGAAATATCCTAATAGTTAAGAATAAGATTCTTGTGAAAATTCACACCTGGGAGTTTTAAGCGATGCTAAGTACAGTTGAAATTTTAAAGATCTTAACAGGGCTCCTCGCTCCAACCCCCACATTTTTAACATTTTTCAACATATTTAAAACAATACTAAGAGCACTATCAAAAATGTAAGAACATAGCGTACTAGAACTTACAAATTACTATGAAATACAATGGACAGCGATCTCGAAATCTTGTACATTGATTATTACTGAGACTTTAATTAAACAATGATGTCATAATCTTTGAAAACGTATCACTCATCAACGGACAAGACCTCGAGATCGCTGTTCATTGTATTTGATAATAATTTGTAAGCTCTAGTGCGCCATGTTCTTAAATTTTTTATAGTTCTCTTAGTTTTTGATATATTAAAAAAAAATGTTTTAAAAGGGGGATTGGAGCGAGGAGCATTCTTAATATTTAAAGTGATATAGGTTGCGCAGTATCTCCAAATAATATAATCTGTAAAACTAATGCGTGATAATTTCTGCGGTAGCTCGAAATATGATAATCCTTGTGGCATTACAAAACTTAATTTCAATGAATTTTAAATAGTTAAATTTGGAATCCAAGACGGTGGCAACCTAAAACGTGAAATTTGAAAAATTATAATTTTTTAGTCCCACTTAATGTGCGGTTAGTTTCGTAGTTGAATGGAGACTTTCCAGCGGTGCGATTTTTCATCAATTTGCTTATTTTCTTTCTACAGAGTAATTTAGAATTGACGACCATAAATAGAATGGCAAATTCCTCACACCGAAACAAGAAAATTATATTTTTGAAGAAATTGGATATCAGTATTTATTAAACTAGAGACGTCTAAATTTAGCGCTTATGTTTATGAAAAGAGTCAATTGATCTAACAGGTAAATGAAAAATGTTTCTTTGACGAAACGTGTTAATATTTCGTCTATTTGAGACAAGAAAATATACACAAAATACCATTCTGACGGTCCTAATTAAAAACTGCCAAATTTTGAAATATGACACTTTGTGATGAGGTCGACGATTTGTAGTTCTGGAGATAGAGACGTAAATCTGGCGCTACGTCTCTATATACAAAGGGTTGGATACAAAAAATTATATACATTGTCGTCCACCTAAAACAAGCACCTCAAATATCTCGGCTCCTATTTCACATAGAGCTTTGAAATAAAAAATTGAATTACTAAATAGCATATGGAAAATCAAATGGTAATATTTTCATTGTCAGTGGCGGCCTGGGAATACCCATACGAGGGGTCAACTACAAAATTTTAAATGGAAAGTGGGGTAACTATTCACTTCTTCGGAACAAGAAGTGAAAATGGAACAACTTTTAGAGGAAACATGTTGTAATATTACGTACGGTATAGCAGCTACGACAGCCAATTGTTATTGGAATGATAATACGGCGCCTCAAATAACCCTGTTCCTCCTATGCAGTCCTTTAGTAAAGATCATTTCCCGTGTTAAAAATTTGTGTCATCAAGGCTAAGGGTAGGTCAACACTGTATCAACTGCCAATGTTTCCGAACCCAATGGTGGGACCCACATTTGTACTTCATTATCAGTCGGGTGACCGGATTCTTTTGGTCAGATAATGTATGCGTAAAAATTTGTTTGATTTTCTTTTAAATACTTATTCGTTAAGTTGTTTATAATGAGAGTGCCCGACGCAAGCTGAAGTAATACTCACTCTTGTAATAATAATATTAAGGACACATGCCGGCCGAGTAGCCGTGCGCTCTGCGGTGGTAGGTCCACGACTCGAAGGTCCCGGGTTCGAATTCCAGCTGGGGCATAAATGTTTGTGGATTTTAATGGCTAAGGATCGAAACGTGACGGGTCGAAGTTCAAAGTTACTTGACTGGCTCATAGAAAAATAAAGTTCACCAGTGGACACGTGAACAGAAAGAAAATTCAGTTTTGGATACGCAAAGTCAAACTAATCTAACGAAACCTTTTCCAATAGAATCTAAAAGAATTTCAACTAATCCAGGCTAACATAAGGAATCAGAAGGGGAAAGTAAAACTTTTAGTGAATTAAATTAGAAAGGTAGAATAAAACGACCATGTTTACTCTAAATTTAAAACAGTGTTCACACATTTCAGTACTGGTAACATTTTTATTGAAAATTCTATCTTAGTATACATAAGCATTGCCAACAAAATGACAATTACAACCTCTTTGTAATTTCAAGGCATTTATCGTAGCATTACTTCTAGCATGCATATGTTATGGCAGAAAAAAACAGAACAAAGGACACCAGTGTTCGGTTTGTTAAATTTATAAATTGCGAAGGGGTTATCCAGAAACTAATGATTTCTGGTACGTTTCAACGTACTATCTGTTTGGGTAGAAATAAAAGATTTAATCCCTGATTGGGATGATATTCAGAATCAACAAACGGGAATGAAATCCTCAAACACTAGGGAAAATCTCCGGCTTTCCCCTAGCCAAATCGAACACTGGATGACTCAGACCATTCGAATTCATCTCGTCTTCATTTTACATCAGCAATGAAGATTACATTATTGTGTTCTAATATTGAAAATAAAGATTGAAAGAGATATTCAAAGTAACAAAAAATCCTCGGAGTATCCACATTGTACACACAAATTATTTTTAAAAAAAGCATTTACTATGAGGTACGCTTCTCGGAATTGTAAAATTATTGTCTGTGCGTCTGACCAATTCAATAACAATTGGCTGTAGTAGCTACTATACCGTAGGTAATATTACAACATGTTTCCTCTAAAAGTTGTTCCATTTTCACTCCTTGTTCCAAAGAAGTGAATAGTTACCCCACTTTCCATATAAAATTTTGTAGTTGACCCCTCGTATTGGTATTCCTGGGCCGCCACTGACAATGAAAATATTATCATTTGATTTGCTATATGCAAATTACTCATTTACTTTTTTATTTCAAAGCTCTATGTGAAATAGGAGTCGAGATATTTGAGGTGCTAGTTTTAGGTGGACCACCCTGTATATGTTGATGGTGTGGATTTGCATCATATTTTATATATATATATATATATATATATATATATAGAGAGAGAGAGAGAGAGAGAGAGAGAGAGAGAGAGAGAGAGAGAGA
>JAGDQP010001703.1:97545-116850 GCA_022664845.1 Lepisma saccharinum
AGAGAGAGAGAGAGAGAGAGAGAGAGAGAGAGAGAGAGAGAGAGAGAGAGAGAGCATAAAATGATGTAAATTCACACTATCAGAGATATCAATACAAGACTTTTCAATGCTTAACCATTTCAAAATTCAAAGAAACGATAAAAAATATCCTATATGCTCAGGATTTGAAAAAATAATGCTGCTTCACTCCATTGGCAAAACATTGTGAATTCTTCGATTGACTTCGGAAAGCTCGTAATATATGTTTGACTTCTAATCATCCTATATATAAAATGTGGTTCTGGAAATCCGTAAGAGAACCATAACTCAGCTTCTAGTGCACAGACATTTTTGAAACAAAAAAGTTCATACCAAAGTGTATGTGAGGAATCACATGGTGGGGTTACTGAAATCAGGTGCGTCTCGAGAATACCACATGGGTGGGTAACAACTTCAAAATTCTAAATGTCAACAGGGGTTAATTTTGCCCCATTCAAAGAAACGCTAGATTTTGGACAACTTTTAGAAGAAACACTTTTCGATAGGTCATACCATTTGGCAACTAGAAGGCCTAATTGGTGGTCATAATTAACATGGTGTAAAGGTTTTCAGGACATTTCCGATGCTATAACTAAAAATAATAGCAAATAGCAGTTCCAAACTAAAGTGAAATAGTAAATGGGATATGCGGAATCAAATTCACGTTTTCGAAAACAGGTCCTGGCGATACTGATGCGGGGGAAAAATCAAAATTTTAAACAGAAACAATGGCCTATTACGCTTTCTTTTAACTTTGAGAAAATAGTTTTAAATATCTTCAGTTTCAAGTGCTACTTCATAAGTTAACTTTTAACCTAAAAATTAACTCTTGTAGTTGCCAAACGTTACGAGATATTGAACAACGTTTCGTCTGAAAATTATTTAAAATTTCATGTTTGTTTCAAAGAAAGCAAAATCTGCCATTGTCTCTATTTAAAATTTTGAAGCTGCCCCGCAGTAACAGAATTTCCGGGACACCCCTTTTAAAAAAAAAATCAGGTTAATTCCGCATATCCTATTTAATATTTCACTTTAGTTTGAAACCTTTGTTTACTATTTCCTTTGTGCTATAACATCAAAAAAGCCCCGAAAACCCTCTACACCATGTTTATTTTGACCACCAATTAGGTCTTTTAATTGCCAAATGGTATGAGCTATTGAAAAGTGATTCAACTAAAAGATTTTCTAAATTTAGCGCTTGTTTCAATGGGAGCAAACTCCTGCTTTGTTGTTATTTAAAATATTGAAGTTGCCCATCCCCCGTAAAGGTATTCCCAAGATACCCCTCATTTCAGAAGCATTGCCGTGCGATTCAACATATGCTTTTTGCTAGGAACATTTTTGTTTCAAAGATTTCTGTGCACTAGGAGTTGAGTTAAGGCCCTGTTATTGATTTCCAGAACCGCCTTGTATATATTGGGATTTTACAATTTAGATTAAATCCATATTGCTGGCTAATTTTCAGTAGCCTTTGCTTGTCAATATATAATTGAAGATTAGTTTAAGAAAAATACGTTATTCCAATTAGTTTAGGTAAGAGAAGATTTATAAACACTGCAACAGAGTACCGATATATCCAAATCAGTCCTCAGCGAAGTAGATATAACTTAAAATAAAATCTGAACCTTCATTTTTACAACTGACCATTTGAGGGACATGCGTTCTCTACTCCATAAGCAAACTCCACTGACGCTGACGCTCCACTGGTAGTTCAAGATCGGCTGCCGCGAAGGGTGCTTTAAAATGTCGGCTTATCAGCGGATGTGCAGAGGCTTCTAGCATGTCGGTTTAGAGTTCGGAAACAGTGTTGAGATATACTGAAAATTGTGGATTTGCGATATTTTGACCAACCCTTGTATATATGAATCAAAATTTTGGTTTCGGACGTCCTTCGTCCTTCGTCCTTCGTCAGGAAGTTGTGCAGTTTTGTTAATATTTGTTGAAAATTATAGATTTGC
This sequence comes from Lepisma saccharinum, assembly GCA_022664845.1. Lineage (NCBI taxonomy): Eukaryota > Metazoa > Arthropoda > Insecta > Zygentoma > Lepismatidae > Lepisma > Lepisma saccharinum. The sequence continues at coordinate 99,522 of JAGDQP010001703.1, forward strand.
GATATATTGACCTACTCAAAAAGCCAAATGCCGATCCCGACGGCCGCCCGACCAACTAGTAGTCGGGGATTCGTCGGCGCGATCCATAAATGGCGATTAGTAGTCGGGCAGTTTTCCGGACCGCCGTCGGGCCATCTTTCGAGCCAACGTCGCTGTCAGCATAGAGGCGTAACCCAGTCCGCTGACGTCGGCTTTCAAAAACCGAAATCGGCTCGATCGTCTGCAGACCAAATCACGTCGTCTCCTGGCTTGCTGGGTATATATGGACCTTTTCTGTTTCGGACATACACTATCTCCTTTGTCTAGTCAATTTAGGAAGCTGTGCAAAGTTTTGTTCAGATGTTAAAAGTTCTGGATTTGCCATATTTTGACCAACCCTCGTATATATGTGTCAAAATTTTGGTTTCTGACCTACTTTATCATCTTCGTGTAGTCAAATTAGGAAGCTGTGCAAAGTTTTGTCGAGATATGTTCAAAAGTGTGGATTTTCGATGTTTTGACCTACCCACGTAGCTATGGGTCAAAATTAGGATTTCGAACCTAGTATATGTTCTTAGTCTTGTCAAATTAGGAAGTTCTGCAAATTTTTGTTGAGATATGTTAAAAATTGTAGATTTGCTATATTTTGACCAACCCTCCTATATGTGTCAAGATTTTCGTTTCGGACCTACTCTACGTTCTTCGTCTAATCAAATTAATGCGCAATGTTTTGTTGAAATATATTCAAAGGTGTGGATTTGCTTACATCCCTTACAGGTCCCAGTATTAATAACCAGGCTTCCCCGGGTGCTGAGAAACCTGTCAACGTTTTGTTTATGGAAGAGCAAAGCTTGTTACAGTAGTCAAACAATGGCATGGTTGAAAGAGATTTCTCTCTTTTTCTGCTGAGAGCGTATTCAAATTAACCAAGATAATGGGAGGGCAAGAGTTTGCAGATCACAAGAGGTCGTACACCTTTCAGCCTGTAAACTTTAGTAACGGTTGCTATCTTTTCCCTTTGCATTATTTTTTATTCCTTTCTTCTTATTGATTGTAATCGTGTAATTTAATTTTATTCAAGACGAGGGTTGAAAATCGTGAAAATGATATTTGCAAAGGATTTGAAAATTAGTAAATGTACTCTAAAACAGTTAAAGGCTTTTAAAAATTGAATTACAAGCCTTAGTATGATAGCTTGGTCATATTTGATTTACGCAAACCCGGACATTACCTAATCTGTACCATTCATTGACATCCTTTTTCCGAAAAATAAGCAAACTTCATAATAATCTAACCGGTATTGGAGAACATACGCATTCGAGTTTTGCTGCCGGCCATCTTTTATCTATTTACCTCATGCTTCAAAGCGTTTTCATCGTTGCCAACAGTCAAATACAGCTCAACAAATTAACATCATGCTGGGCCTGACAGGATTAAGCACAGGAATGTTAGAATAAGGACTGCTCGGAATATGAACCCAAGAGTCATTTTATTTGTGACTGTTGTCAAGTGCGAACTATTACCCTCCATCGATAGTACTCATACCCGACTTGTCGAGCAAAAGTACGCAAGCAACCTTTTCTGGTATTTCTTTCTACATTTCAGAAGCGAGGTTCTTTTGCGGATTGTTTCCTTTTTATATAATTAATAGAAATTCTCGTGTACTCACAAGTTTCCATTAAAAATTGAATGGAAAACAAAAGCTTGGTAAAGAATAATAAATTAGGCACGTACTCTTAACCTTTTCACATATAATTTGGAATAATGATATTGCTATATCCTAAAGTTATTTTATAGAAGAGATACAAGATATTTTGGCATCCAGTGTCCGTAATCTATGAATCGGAATTTCACTAAAATTTCCTTTGCTTTAAATAGCATATATATTTTATTTGTGATCTTTTAGATACATTCAACTATTTTAACTCTATAAGTACAGCATTGTGGTACAAATACTAATACAAATACTTATATTTTATTAGAAATGATTACATGCTAACTTTTAAAAACAATTTCTACTGAAGCACAATAAGTCGAAAATGTAAATTATAAAAGACATGGTAACAACAAATGTCTATTACAATAAAAAATTACATTCTAACACTAGTACAATAACATGGAATTAGATGTTATAATATAAAACATAAAATGCAATGGAATTATATACCGGTAGATGGTAGAATAAAATAACATCATACTACGTACAAAATTACATCACGTATAGGAGCAACTTGTACCGCAAATTTCTGAGACAGAAACAATAAGAAAACTTTTCATCAATCTCTAAAAGTTGATAGCAATTTGGGTTTTGACCCTAAGTACATTACTATGTATATCTTCTCCAGTTGTTCCTTACGCTCCAGCTTCTCCAGTTTGTCATCGACAATATCTTGTTTGAAAAGAACCTCTATGGAATGCTAGCGCCGGATTATTTATTGTAATTTTCTACCTGTTGTAATGCCCATCAATGGGATTGAATTGTGTTGGCTATTCTGTGATCATCTTGTTTTACTAAACCAAGACGGGTTTATTGTTGACTTTTTAAAAACTCATGCCTTTAGCCCAGTTATCTTTCTCCTTCCCTTACTGTCAACTTTAATTTAGTTATAAGTCTAATTGTTTTACATAATTTCTGATTCAATACGTTGCATAAACTATTTGACCTTTTTTCTTCAAATAAATTATTACTTTAGCGACACTGAATTATTAAGAGTAGGGTTTGAATCATATTTGAGCAAGTGCGTTGCTCTGCTTGGCGTAGGCGGAAGAATATGTTGGTAGACGTAGTGAACAATATCAGCTATAAAAATTTCTTACTGTATGTTTAAGTTCGTTATTGGCTGTATAGTCAAGATGGTGGGGGGATAAGTGTAAATGTCTACAAGGTTTCATATCAATAGTAACAGCAAATAAGGGTTGAGATCGCGGAAGCAGTGAACAAAGCCATATAAATTAATACATAACCGCGAGTGAAAGACTGAATGCGTGTGTGAAAGCGAAAATGATAAAATTGTATGATCGGGGCTGAAGAGGAAGAAGAATTGGATCATTACACAAAATTTGTAGATTCAACAACTATTCTACGGCTGCAGTGACCCCCCCTCAAAATTCTCTCCAATCCTCGGACCCTCCCCAATCAAATTATGGATGAAAAGAATGAAAGAAGGAGAAGACCCCTGCAACGAGTGAAAAGACTACTAAGAAGGAAGATGTACGACTAACAGAAGGCATTCCCCCAAGAAATAAAATTAGCATATAGTAGATAGGGAATCCCCAAGGATGTCCCAAAAGATCTGGAACAAAGGCCAGGAGAACATTCTGGATGCCTGGCCAAAAGTCCCGTTCCGCAACCCCGGAGGTCTCTGGCCGATGAAACACAGGAGCTTCTTGGAGTGCCGGAATTCCGCCAAGCATCTCTTGCTCCAAGGCAAGGAGCTCAAAAATGAGCGTGATGTACAACCTTGAAACTACACAACTTGGCTTGTGTAAAGAATACAAAGAGGTCGGAGTGGTATGCGGGTCCCTAAATGAAAAAAAATGTATAGTCAAGATGTTGTTATACACAAATGGCCCTAGTGGAGCCCTTTCATCTGATACTTTTATTGAAGCCGGGTATTAGTTATTCCTATTCTACGTCTGACAACCTACCCACTTCGAATTAGCAATGCCCAGGTATGTAAGTGATAGGTGCTACAAAAACCTGTAAAGGGTCAGAAGTCTTTGTGCGATAAGTATTCTAGCTTCTGCGTAAAATGATTTAGTTGCGCAGTATTTTATATCTAATATTATTATCCTGGTTTAAATATGTCTCTTCATGAACACTTTTGGCTTTGGATAACCTCGAAAATCTAATTTGAATGGTGAATCTGAATTGTGATTCCAATTTTTTATTTTTAACGCCAGAGACTTCTAAATTCAATTATGTACAAAGTTTGGAATACAGCAACAATGCTCTTAAGTTAAAATGTATTTGAATTTACAATTGTATTTTGAGTACTTTAGGTAAGTTTCGCTTAGGCCAAAATTTATTTGAATTTGAACATATTTATACCCATCAGGTAACTTCGGTCAAAGTTTTAAATTTTGTCAGTTTTTATTGTAGTGGGTCTCTTCACGTCTAGTTTCAGTACGAGTGGAAAATTTAACTTATTCGGAGCAGAGACGTCAAATTGTTTCTAAACATTACCGCGTTGTGGTCTGCATTATTACTTATAGCCGACTTAATAAGATATAATAGATTTTTATGTTCTAGCAAAAGTCGACAATTGTGAAGTTGCATACAACTAAAGTATTTACATACTGTTACTTGCAGAGGTATAGTTCTTAGAGGGTACGAATAGTTGTGAATAGCTAAAATTATTATTATTATTATTATTATTATGTCTTCTAGCATGAAGCATTCGTTGAGGAATTCAATATTATGCATTTCAACTCGGCAAACAAACGATTGTGAGTAAAATATGGACTGCTTTTTTAATTTTGTTTATGGCCTTTAGGCACTTAAGGCTCAGGTCTGGATAGGGGAGGGAAAATGATTCGCGAAGTGTCGGCCATCGGCTATAATGAACATACCATCCTGATATTTACCTGCTGTGACTGAGGAAACCCCTGGAAACCTCAATCAGGATGGTCGGCTGCTGGGCTGGAACCCACGACTTCCCAAACACTACACCTACATATACCGCTGAGCTACGGCGGCTCGGAAAATATGAAATGCTTTTGAAATAGTAGAGTACGCAATGAATTAATGACCTTATATTTATTCTTGCATATCCCTTTGAGGAATATTTTTTTTAGAAGCTACGATTTGGTTTTGCATTCTGATAATAAATGCTGATGTGTTAAGATTTACGTGAATAGAATTTGAAGATGTATAATTTCACCTTTTATAAATACCTGAAGAATGATCTAAAATTCACTTCAGAACGACACATGTAACACAACTTAAAGTGAAACTAATTGAGCATACATATTTCCTACTTTGTTTATATAAAGATTTCTAATCATTTTCCATGCTTGCATTTCTCTCTGTCTTCATGGCATAATCTAAGTTCAGGTAAAAAGATATCGTTTTTTCGCAAACGTTAAAATTAGATTTACTGTAAATGAATAGAGCTTGAATTTAAGTATTAGAAAAGTTTAGATTTCTTACAGATTCGCGTTTCCTCTGTAATATTTCTTTCTCCTTTGACCACCACCCAACCAGAATATTTACGAGATCCACAAGATTGTAATAATTCTACGCCACTTTAACGAAATTATATTGATCGTTGCAGTGAAAATGGGTTATGTGAAGATACTACTTTGAATTGGTCACAGCGCGTGGTGAGTCGTCCGACCAACGTTGGGTTTCATTCAGAGCGTGGTGCGGCCACCGATCATGTCAGCAGTGATGTTCTTAATATAAACTTTGCTATTTTATGCATATTAAGTGTATTTTAATGTGGTTCAATTATAAAGTCTGAGTATATTTCCTTCAAACGTTGAGACAGCAAAGTTATGACGTGTAGGTATAATACAGAGTTCCACAAATAGTTGGGCTAATATTTCTCTGCTTGTAATGAACAGTAGGCGTTACACTTTCTTCCGAAAACAGATTTTCCTTTCAGTTACAAAATATACCATTTTCGAATCCCACATAGACTTCTTAGAACTATGAAATAAATGAATTTGTGTTTAGCAATCATAAATGATGCATCCAAGAAATTTGCTGGAAGTGGTGTGTATCAACGCAACGATATTACAAATAAAATTATAAGGTTGAGAGTTTTGTCCGCGTTACTTAATATACCTGTTTTTCTTCAAACTGCGTTACATCAGTTCCTTGACCGTACAATACAGTGCTACAAAATGTGAACGATAAACTGCGCTAAATGTTAAGTTATTTCTAGCAGTTTATTCAATATATAGTGCGTTACCACCAACCATATATTTATGATATTCATTTTCTAAACCCCAAAACAACACAAATATGTATGTTGACGCAATATTACAGGGTAGAGCCTGGTATTGGAATCACTTTTGCAATGCAAATGTTTCAGAAATATATATTCACAATTGCTCTAACACCAACCTACGGGAAGCTAATTAGCGTGTGAAATAAGGGGAACGTTCATTTGAAATGAGTAATCCGACAGACGGATTAACTATACTCAACAGTTTAGTTAGAGAAGCGAAATTTGTCATTCTGATTATAGCGTAATATGAACGTTGTTACACCTTAAGTAAGAAATACTATCAGTCTTTTTGGATTTGTTAACCAAATGCTCATTTATTATTCCAGTCTATGTTCCTTGGGTTCCTCAGAAATACAGGAAACCATTATACATTTTGGGGGTTGAGCAAGCTTCAAAATATTTCAGAATGTGGTAGCTCCGAACCACTTACTTGACCAGCTATACAGTTTCATTTTAAGGGCTCTGTTTATGGCCAGGCAAGTGCCGAGTTGGTACCTATAACTACTTTCAAATATCCCAATAGTTCGACCTGAGCCTGAGATGCATAGCGGCCATACATAAATGCAAATTGATATGGCTGTGGACTCTGGTCCAGCTCAATACCAGTTGAAACTTTAATTTAAGAAACAATAACCATTATACAAACCGACATTTTAATGAAGGTTCTTTGCACAAAGAAGAGTAAAATTGTGTCATTGAAAACTAGAGTAAAGACTTGATTAAGCTTTCAAAAAACAAAATTAAAGCTGACTACGAGAAACAAATCTAGTATTAATAAAAACTGAAATATAATTCGACTCAACGACACCGAAACAAACTGGTTTCAGAACATTTATAAATACTGGAAAAGTCTGGATTGTCTGTCAAAAGGTTTCAAACACGCGTGACGTGCGGAGCCTATGGAAATAACATAAAAATGCATGTTTCACATAAATCTTATCAGACTCCCTTCAGCAAGTATTGCTTCATGAAGTGCGCCGATGTGTAACTCAAGACAAAAAGAATATTATAAGGTTTCAAAATGTTTGCAATTGAACAAAAAAATATTTAATACAGAAAGTAAACTCTTATAAAAGTACACGAAACTAGGAAAAACAGATATTAAACATAAAAAAATAAAATTGACCTCAAAAGTTTACGTTTGCTTTCGCAACATAGCCACCTATATTTTGCCAATAAGGATTGATTATGTGTATTGGCTATTTACGCACTAAAATAGAACTGGTTTTATGATATTTCAGTACTTACAATGATTATATAACTCGTTCCATAATATTCAAACTAAAATACAACCGCTTCGGAAGCTCATTCTCGCATAGTATAATTCAATTAGATATATCAATACTTATTTACACAAGTTACACGATTCTGTAATTCAAATTATAGTTTTCGATATGCAACTATATGAAATTAATGATCAATTTTTACCTTGCATTAAGACTTTTAGTGTTTGATATTCGGTTAAAAGTTCTTTCCATAGTTCCCTGAGGAACTACTGAAGCAGATTTTTTAAATGTGATTTAATATGGTCTTTTAAGTTGCCTTTTCTAACACATCGCTTATCGCAGAAATTGCATGCATAGGGCTTCTCTGGTAGATGCATTTTTATGTGTTTCTCTAAACCTCCCTTTATAGACCAACTTTTGTTGCAAAAATTGCATGTGAAAGGTTTCTCTGCAGTGTGAGTTCTGATATGGTATTCGAGTTTGGCACGACATGAAAAAAGCTTAGCACAATACTCACAAATAAAGTGTAATTTATTTGAATTGCATTTGTTTAGTTCATTGACTTTTCTGTTTCCGTGAACCACCTTTCTATCTCCGTGAACTACATTTCTATCTCTGTGAACCACCTTCCTATCTCCGTGACCCATCTTTCTATCTCCGTGAAACACTCTTTTGTGATGCTTCACTGTATATGCACGTGTAAACGACTGACCACAGTCGTTACAGGAAAATGCTCTAACATTCGAATGCGTTACTAAATGTCTACTTAATGCTGTTTTATTCGAAAATGATTTTAGACAGTCATTGCAATTATATGGTTTATCTTGTTCCGAATGCACCCGCTGAATATGCTTGCGTAAGTCACTTTTAGCGTGAAATGAGAGTTTACATTCAGCACACTGAAATTGTTTGAAATCACTGTGTCTCTTCTTATGCTCGTATAAACTGCTTCGGGAAGCAAGGGATTTGTTACATATTGGGCAGTAGAACAAATTACTATTTGAAGATGTTTCTCGTACAGGAAAGTCCATGTGTGATGTACGAATATGTGTTATTAGATAGTCTTTACGTCCAAACATTTTCATACAATGGGCGCAACAGAAAGATTTCTCACCAGTGTGAGAAATAATATGAAATTTCAATTTTGTTGAGTGGAGAAATACTTTTTTACAATACGGGCAAATACGCCTCTGACAAACTCCTGTTCCTCTGTGTTTCTGATAAAGGTTGTAGAGCGAAAACGTTTGAGAGCATGTTGCACAAGAAAACGTTTTCTTAGTATCTAGCTTGTTTACTGAGCACTTCTTCTTTACCGTTGAAGACCTGGCACATCCGCTTTTACGGTGAAGTTTAGCTCGATCGACCACCAAACAATTATGGTTGGAACTGTCGTCAAAATGCTTCGAATTATGAGATTGTGCGGTAGATTTGATATGCTTTTGCAGTGAACGTGGATTCCCCTCAGGTTTCTTTTTGCCATGATTCTGCAATTCTATCGTTGATTGCAAATCTTCGTTTATATCATCAGGTCTGAAAATTAGAAAAAATTTCTGTTAAATTTTCCTAGTCATAGTAACATATAAATTATATGAACATGCGTCCTGTTCAAGTAAGTGAATGTTTAAGTAAATATGTCCACAACATTAGAAGAAAATTACAGTATAATTAACATTATTCATCACCTGATATTAAAGATGATTATTCTAAGATATTAACTACACTACAGAAGCGTCAAATCAACATCATTACTACTAGTAAAAGAAAAAGCTTGTATTTTTCAAAATTGTATTACTAATCTGATTAAACAGAAACAGGTGAAAAAACTTAGAAATCACTTCTTCTTTCAACGTTGCTCTAAACTCCTAGTCATCAAGAACTATACCATAATGTCTGCGAATTCCTACATCTACCGCAAAAAAAAATCAAGAAATTTTACAAGATGTGTAAGGTAATCAGGGAAGTAATAAGCAACATCTGTTAACTTGAATGCATATTTCATGAAAGCAATTACGTGATCACGCTAATTCACATTTCGGAACTTCTATCCATTTCATACCATTTTTTTAATGAATTACATTCATCCTCAAGAGTAACACTGAAACGTTTATAAAAAATCGACATTCAACCGACATAAGTTTTTCGAACAATAGAAACGGCAGTGTCTATTAAAATCACCCAACTCCTTTAACCGACCAGTAAACATTATAGCATTGGAATTTTCCAAAATCTAGAAATCTTTTAAACTTGCTATTGAAAGCTATTCTCACCAAGGGGCAGATTTTTACCAGGAGAAAACCTAGTAATATAAAGAGACAAATAATTGTATGTACTCAAATGACAGTGGAACTTTGCTGTTTGTGGGTGATAAAATAGGATATAGCTTTATTAAAGTTCGGTTTAGTAGCTAGTATTCCTTCTAGGATGGCCTTTAGATACTCCTCTAGAGCCAATAATCACCTACACTAACCTAACCTATTATCAGACTAAATTAAAAACAGAGTAAATAATGTGCCTAGAGTAAATAATGCTAAAACTACTCTAATGCAAATCTGTTCACATAATCTTACCAATTAAACGAGACGATGGACTATAAAAAATTCCGATCATTGTCACATTATTGTTCAGATTTTCAATCATGGTCATTAAACGCTGTAAATCTACATTCTACAGATACGCAATAACATATTCATTATTATAAGTACCCCCACGTGAGCGCGTTAAAAATCTCATTGGCTGCCAGTCTGTATCGAAAGTTTGTAACGAAGCTGCCTATTGGCTAAAGCATATATGATGTTTACTATGAATTTGTCATAACGAGACGCAAATTTCTATTTTGCGAAGTCGTGATAGGTACAATACTTAACTCTGTCGCCAAACTCAAGGCTTACACAGATTTAGCAAAATGTTATATTTTATCGGGCGCCTGAACACACGCCGATTAGAAGCTTCCAAAAATCGCATGTCAACAGTTCAAAAATTGTACAAATAAACAAACCACAATTTAAATTGATTTAAATTAAAATATTGGTGTAAAGAGAAGAATTGATTGTAGAGAAATAGGCATGTGCCGCTTTAATAAAACAAAATCATTCTATATTAACAAATTTTGGATCCGGTAAGCATTTATAAGATAAAAATAACACTGCGAAAGTATCCCAAATTTGTAAAGTATTTAAATACTTAAACTTCGCTCTCATTTGAAACGTTGTAATGTTACATACTCTTTAAATGTTTCAGTAAATATTATACTGGAAAACCATAAAGTTCATAAATGAGAGTCAATTCAAAAAACGTCTGTCAAGTCAAAATCGACAAATTTGAAATTTTACTAAAAAAATATATTTAGTCGTTTGTGCTGGATTAGGCAGCAAAAATTATCGTTTGTGATCAAATGCACAACAAAAAATTTTAAAACCATATGGCGATTCTGGATCAAGTGGAAAATGTCACATTTCTAAGTATTTTTTATTCGAATCTTTCAGTAGGATATAAACGTGTGTTGAACATTGAAGTTCGGTTTATTTCGTTCAATAACCGTTATCGGTTGAAGAAATACGTTTTATTTCAAATTACATCTCAACAAAGATCTGATATTGTTGATAAGACGTTAATACAAAATGTATTCAACTGTTATTTTCAACTACAGTATAGATTTCACTTTGTGTAATTCTTTCAAATTTAATTGAATAAAAATTATAATGAAAAGTTGATTGAATACCATTAACTATTATTTTGTGTTGACTTTTGCATGTTGAAAACAAGCTCAATTTCAATGTATGTTCTGGCGAAAATTTTATTTAGTTGCTATGGTGTTAATATTCCGTGCTTTAGCTGTTATATTGAGGTACACCATAAACTAACTACGATTATCATGTTTTGATTTGTATGTTAAACAGAGATTGAACTTTAAACTATATTCTAATGAACATCTTATTTCGTTCGTCGGGCGTTACTATGACGTGTTTTCAACTTTCTCTTTTCCAACTATGAGAAATATTTAGGTTCATAATTATACTTCTTTCAAAAATGACATATTATCCTTATTGAAGAGGTCAAAATTAAGAGTATAGTCATTTTGAAACTCACGAATTATTTTTACCATCTTTAGAATCGAAATTCACCACTGAGTACATGACTGTTTAGCTTGCTAAATTTCTAGAACGTTCAATAATGTTTCTTTAATCTTACTTTCCTTATCTGTATTTCCCTGTTAATTGAACGGTTTGTTAAAGTTACGAAAATACGTTTTCTCTTCGTCCGCTTTAATGTTCATTCCAATATTTTCCCACCATTATTAAAGTTGAATAGGTGAACATATACAACGTTAAAATATGTTTGAAAAACACGTGTTTTCATCGTCGACTTCTTGACGATAGAAAATACTTTTATCCCTACCTAATGAACAAAATGAGTCAACATGCCGGTGAACAGACACGTCTGAATTTGAGGTGACTCTCTTCAACCCAATACGAATACCTTAATATCAGATACACTCTGTAACACAAAACGAATTGTAAAATCGTAATTATACAGAAAATTGCCCTGATAGTAACAGTGTTAAAGTGGCAAGCTACAAATGACGAGTGCTTAATGTTCCAACTTCGAACCTCACTGCTGACAGTCAGAAAATTTAATACCAAGTTAATATATCACCAATTCACCATGAAAACAACAGAGGAAGTCCAACTAAATATGAATACTAAGAGAAAACAACAAGCAACTATGCTCCGTTTTGGCCAACTGGAAAAGGTTAAACAGGTGGGCACAACGTCAGAAAACTTCATGACGATGAACACTACGTTTATTCTAAGTGTTGATTTCAACCTTTCTTTTATCTATTATGCACCGTCGAATTTAACGTTGAACAGGTGGACATTCTGGTATATATACAATGGTTAAACAAGGTTTCGGTACTAACGTTTAATACACGTAATTTCAACGTTAGTGTGCTACTCGGGACCAAAGAGAGACCAAATCGACTGTGCTTCATTTGTTAGCTTCACTATATTGTGCCGCTACAATTATTCTTTGTGTCCTAATACTCTCTAACATAAAGCAAAATATCAAATCTGATAACGTCACTCCAGAGTAACGACATTTTAAAATCTTTTAATGTTCACAAATAAACTACCACTATTGTATGTGCTGGATTGTGCAGCAAGAATTTTGTGTTGAAACACACAGTAAAATAATTAAAACTCAAAAATGACGATTGGCATCGAATGAAAATCGTTACATCTCTAAATATTTCTCTTCGGAACCAAAGGCAGACGAAATACGTTGTGTTTCGTTTGTACTGGATTGTGCCGCCACAATTATTGCCTGTGCCTTAATACGCTCTTAGCAATAGAAAAATTTAAAATCTGATACCATTCAAATATAGATATATATTTAAATATTTTAATTTTCACAATTCTAATTAAAAATTCCTAGTTTGGGGTGACTTCATCAAATTTGAATTTTTGCTACATCTATGAGAATATTAGGGTATATTCAATAATTGTGGAGGAACAATACAGCACAAACGAAGCGCAATCGATTTAGTTTGTCCTTGTTTCCAAAGAGAAATATTTAGAGATATAACGATTTTCACTTAACATCAAGCAACGATCTCTAATTTGGATTTTTAATTACTTTGTTGTTCGTTTGAAAACAAAGTATTTTTTTCGCTGCACAACCCAGCACAGACGATGAAGTACATTTTAATAAAATTTCAGATGTGGAGATTTTGAACTGACACAGATCAAAAAAGTGCAGCTGCTGCCTCATAATAAAATAATTGAATTTTCACATATTTACCTCATTCCTTCTGATTGATCTGGTACAAAATCTTCTGTCACAATTTCAAATTGATTCGTCAAAATTTCCACTTTCATTTTATTTTCAAAATGTGAACTAAGCTTTGGATTCATTTCCAAAGAATTATTCACAAAACTAACATGTTGAGGTCCTAAGAAGTTATCTACTTCAAATTCATTGTCATCAGACTCTGAAATTCCCACTGGTTTTATTTCATTTTTTATTGCAAATTCGTTCTTTATATTCACAACTGTATTTTCACATTTTACTTCAGGTACACATTGAGGAGGATATCCCTGTTCTTTTTTCTGACTGATTGAACAAGTCACAGCCTGGAGAAACAAATCTCCTGGATTATTAAATGTATTTGTAGGCATCTCGTCACAATCTCCAAGAGACAGTGACTGCTTAATTTTACGATCCATTTTCTTAGTCTTTGTAGATGTTCTCCGCACTTTCACTCAAAGCAAGTTTCCATTCCTAGAAAATAACTAAAAGTAAGAATATATTCTCGGACCAAACAAAAGATACATTCAAAAACGCTAAAATTCATGGAAGTGCCAAACATTAAAATTATTATGCAAACCCTAAAATATTTTAAAACACGTGGCTAAAAATGTAACTTGCCGGTATACATTAAACTCTAATATAATGATAACTGATACATTTGCAACAAGGTTAACGTGCATTTTAAACAACAATTTGGCTGCAAATGTTACATGCTATTCTGAATATACACTTTGATCTCTAGATAATCGCTCTCAGCTGTTTGGTATTTGTAAAAAAAAAAAGTAACTGGCGAAATTGCAAAATCACAATAATAAACAAAAGTTGCTAACCATGCATACTCCTCGAAACTGAGTCGATTAGTACAAATTAAAAGCAGTACCATTCCTCACTAACTTGAGGGTGAGTGGTACCCTACAACTTCTTGAAATGTTGATAATATAACCACTACATACTCAAGTAAGGAATCAAATAAATTGTTCACTTTCTCTGATTATATAACAACTTTAGTGATGTACAATTTGCGGACACGTGATTGGCGCGAACATTAGATTATTTATAAACAAAATAGTTAAAATACTCGTTCGTGTAACAAATATTGTAACGATGTGAGGTGTTAGGCAAAGAGAGAAGCACATGGCGTCCTGAAAGTAAACAAATCGTAGTGGTGTAGTACTATAATAGAACACACAGCACGTGACACAAAGAAGATGACGACGACAAGAAGAGAAGACCTACGTCAGAAAAGGAAGGCAGTAACAGTAACCTCCAGGCGCCCCAGAATGATATAAAAAGACGACCGTCCAAGGGAACGCTATCACATGCGACGGGAATGATCATTTTACCTCCTTCTCTTCCTACCTGCAACGGGGTAGCAATACCTAATCTACAAACCAGTTCTTAACTCCTACGGGTAGGAGAGACTCTCCTAAACTTACCTCCAACGTGTTAAGTGTTAAGTTTATTCTTCACTACTTAGTGACTGTTCTGCAATGGGGTTAGTCTAGATACCCGAACTCTCAGAAAACTAGAACTTTGATATCACTCCAAAGGATTAGTTTATGTGTGTGCTAGTTGACTTTATCACTTTTACTAGTGATCAAAAGAATCCTACCGAAGACTCTTAATCGCATAAGTGCACTACCGGACGCTAAATCTGTTAATTTGCTATGTTCACAATTTTATAATAAAATTGCTTAAGCGTATAAAATTCAAATATCCAGACTATCGTTGATCTACCTACCACAGAATATTTCGATATACATTTACAATAAAAACTTCTTCACTGGGACTCCTACTAACAAAGGTTGGTTGCGTGATTACATTTAACCAACTATTGCTAGCAGTCAATATAATACAACGCATAACGATGGAATAATGTGTTCCAGAGGAAATCTTAAATCTCTTCTTATATCTGAATAATGTAATTGTAAGAGTTACTTTTCAAATACATTTTACGAAAAAACAAGTATACATTTGCTAGAGTTTCTAATAAAAGTGACTAACTCCATTGATCTGTGAACAACTTCAACCTGAAATAGTGAAACTGTGTGTCTAGATAATAACTGATTTCATAGGTTGTATATTATGTTGAAACAAATTACCTCACATTTAAATACAATTATTTCTGAATACTTTAGAGCTACTTTGTATGTAGAAGACATAAATGGATGTAGCCTTAAATGTATTTGAAGGAAATGGAATAAATATGTGCCATGCTTAAAGTTAGTTAGATTGAATACATGTTAGTATAAATTAAAATATATTACTAAGCGTAAATTTAAAAACTTATATATTCATCTCTTGGTTATTAGATAATTAATAAATCTTCGAAGTTTTTATTTAAGGTATTATAATGAAGAAATATTTACTATATCAACCTACATTTTATTATCTGTACTCTGTGCTATTCCTAGGCCAATTATTCTAGAAAATAAAATAGGTTATAAAATACTAGTCATTTCCTTTGAAATGAAATGACAAAGTGATCGTTGCTACATATTCAATTCTATTTTCACTAGCTCGTATAGTTTCAAGGTCATAATTCAAAGTAAAATATAAGGGTTATATAAGGGTGTATATAAAGGGTTATAAAAAACGACCAGTAAATAATCATTTAAAAATTACATTGATACTTTTCAGTTTGTCTTTTATGTAATTTACAGCCAAATCTATAGCACTTCGATTAAAGAATCTTGAATAGTTTTAAAATATAGACGAAAAAAGTATATATTGAATATTTTCATAAAATTGAAAGAGGATGCACGATCCAAAAATTTTTAATCAGTTTCAAATTTTTATCATCATCGGCACCATTTACGCGCTATAACGTTCCGAAAAAAATAGCTTTCTTTTGAGCCTCCCTATGATACGTCAAGCAACTAATGCGAGCACTAAAGCTATTTTAATTTGCAAGTTCGGACTCACATAACATCTACGTGTTAACCATTCATATGTTCAGTAATGAAGTCCCTTGGCATGCACCGTTCGGAGAGTCGCATATCAATGCTAAATTTGCACCAATAAATACCAAATGGAAGGGGTCATCTCCGGACCCAACATCAGTGATTTTATTGTAATTAGCTTTACAAGTAAATCATCTGACGGAATACGTGTAACTCAATATTCCAGAAGGACACAGAATTCAAATCCGTATCTTAAGTTCCCTTTCAGTTCTGCTTATTTGTTCTCATGATTAATGACCTACATTTTCATTATCGATTCACTTTATATTGTATGCTGATGATACAACTTTCCTAAACACTTGTACTATTCTCAGCACACTAAAAATTATAGCCAAAAACACGTGGGCCCAAACTGCCATTTCGTTGAAGGCTAGTGGATATTTGCTTACTGAAAGTAAAATTCAGCATATGACTTTTAGTCTTAGAGATATTCCTAGTGAAAATAGCTCAACTTTGTTGGGATAACAATGGTATAAATGATGTATAATAATAATGCTATGTTGCTTGACAATGACTTCGGTTTTGAATATGTCGTATGTATTATAGATTCCTTGGTATTCTAATAAATATTTAGGAATATGCATATTGGACTTTGAATATTGATTAAAGATGTATATACTATAAACCTACTTTACTAATACTAATAACGGCGACGAGGTAAACTTCGAATCCACCGAGAACAGCCAGATATATAAAGCAATAAACTTGACTGATGAAGACACAAGTTCTGAGCCCGCGAACGCCAAACAGATATCTGTAAAGTAAAAATCTCAAGCACCAGTGAACTGAATTTGAAACACGAGATTGCCGAGGTGAACTTCTGTATAGGATTACAAGCAGGGAACACTTTACTCCAAAAGTTGGATTACGACAAGTTCCTACCAGAGTCAATCGCTTTTCGCATAGAAATTTTGAATTCAACAACTTTACATATAAGGATATTAGAATGCTGGACGCTCCGAAGAAGGCGGCTAAGAGCGATGATGAATATGGATGATGACTACGAATTATGATGACTATGGATGATAGTAATAGTTATGCTGACTTATTAGATGATGATGACGATACGGATCCATTTGATGAATCATTGACATGACGAGGGGAACAATGGAATCGAACAACCATGCGATTAACCTTAGAAAATTTTATGTACGGTAACTTCGGTTTACCAGGAGGAGGAGTGGTTGTTGGGATAACAATTGAATATAAATGATTGATAA
Source organism: Lepisma saccharinum (assembly GCA_022664845.1). NCBI lineage: Eukaryota > Metazoa > Arthropoda > Insecta > Zygentoma > Lepismatidae > Lepisma > Lepisma saccharinum. The sequence goes on from JAGDQP010001703.1 coordinate 116,675, forward strand.
CAATATTGCTATGTTGTCTTGGCAATGATTTCGGCTCTGAAAATGTCGCATGCATGATAGATTCCTTGGCATTCTAATAAATAGTTAGAAATATGCATATTGGATTTTGAATATTGATTAAAGATGCATATACGATAAACCAACTTTACTAATACTAATAAACTTGTGTAAAATTT
>JAGDQP010001704.1:0-83843 GCA_022664845.1 Lepisma saccharinum
GCATTTCCTAGCTTCAAAACCAATATATACAACGTTCACGTTTCGTCATGAGGTTTACGTCCAACATAAAAACATTTTCAAATTTATCCACGCTTTCGGAAGGTTTTCAGTTCGAGTTTAGTCAAATTGTATTTTATTCAGTAGAATCACATGTTCTTTTATCTCATTTTCTGTATACCTCAACGATATTCAATAATTTTGCTGATGTATGCTATCTTTCTGTAATTTACCAACGCTTTCGGAGCTTTTAGTACTATTTCCGTCAATATTACATTTTAGTCAATACAATAGGTTCTTGTTTTTGTCTGTTTTTGTATATCTCAATACCACCTTATATTCAACATTTGTGTAATTTTTCCAGCGCTTTCCTGGCTTCAAAAACCAGTATATTACACATTTGTTTCAATAAGATACAACGAACGATTTAGTAAACGTCCAAATGTATGTCAGCAGTAACTCAATGAAAGCCTCGCTTCAATTCAAAGGTCCAACTAAAATAAGCGCGTTTCCTAGCTTCAAAAATCCGTATATTCCACATTAGTTTCAATAAGATACAACAAACGGTTTAGTAAACGTCTAAATGTGTGTTAGTTCAATATATAATTATGTTATAAGGCGACATTCTGCCATCAGCATTATTCCTAAAACAAACAACTAAAGTCTTCATATGTATTTATCAGTCAGCATTAGTCAAATGTTTCAATACCAGTCCTAGTATAACCTTCTGTAACCATCATCACTATACCACAGCAACCTTAAGGTTAAACTTTAACCATTGGATCTGCCGCAAGGTAACAAAATCTAACACTTGGCGCACGTTAAACTTTAAACATTGGATCTGCCGCTTGCCATTCTTTTCTTTCAACACAAGTCAGCAAAACAGTTAAATTCATGCCAGTTAGTTAATTGTTAATCAAACTAATGTAATTACTAAATATATTTATTTGTGTGTCATATTCAAATGTATTTGAAGTTTTTTGCATTCATATCAATTGTCGACAATAATAATTTCATTTTTTATTTCGTTTTCAAAAAAATATTCATCTCTACCATTTCTGCTTCTTTTCTTCAACTAAATTGACGTTGGGCCCTAGGCGATGTCTTCATTATATCCGCTTGTGGTTTGGGATACAAATTTAAAATGTTTCCTTAACTCTTTTTTTCCCCTTTATTTTCAAAACTCATTAATTTTTTCTATATTTTTTCTTCTTCGTCCACGATGGAAGAGCCTCGCGTCATATTAGCAACCTCTCAACCCACGGTATTAAAATGTTGGTCGTCTATAGAAATTCGTTCAACAAATACGTGTCTCAACTTGTTTCGTAGATTCATTCAAGGGGGCGCGTCTCAAATAGCTAGCTATCAATCCACGGTATTAAAATGTCAAGTAACAGCGAGAGTTTCGTTCAAACTGTAATTAAACTATGGTATTAAAATGTAAATGTGGTATTAATTTTTCCGCTACACCTACTCTGACGTCAGCACCCGCACAAGGTAGGTGGGACCGTCCTTGCAGAGTATGCGAAGGTATTTCTCTACAGGCACGTATTCATTGTGCAGTTCACTTCTGATTTCGTCTTCTGTCCATGTTGACTCTACTCCTTTGATTACGACAGATAGCTTAGGTGTTTTCCTAAGAGAAGGAGGACGTTATTTTGCTTTTCGGCTAAGTGTTAGTGCATCTATGTTTGTTGATTTTCCAAATATCTCATACTATGCTTTGTTCCGTATGTGGCAGTGAAATTTTGGATTGGTAGATTTTAATATGATTCCGTTTCTTGTGAAAAGTTTTTATTCGATTTCAGCTCGTGGCACATATTTAGTTAACTTCTCAAAGACCTGCTTGGCAGTTTTGAATTGTCGATCGTATGCTTTCAGTATGAAGTTGTACAGTTTTGGAAGGTTGTGCTTTCCGTTTTGATTTGTAGTGTATGCTTGTTGTGTGACAGGATAAATTTGTCTATGTTCTCTTTCTGTTGTATCGGAGGTGCGAGGTGGTGGTCCCTCAATAGTAGTAGCAGTATCCATGGAAAGCTCGGATCCCTAACGGGAGAGATCGGACAAAGGAGAACGTGATCTACTTCGTTTCTCATCTGGTGTTGGGTTTTGGGTTGGCGTCGTCCCGAAGTGCGATGCTCCTTTGCAGTGGCTTTAGCACCTGATCCCCGCACTATTGGCTTAGGTAGTTTGTGCATTCTGAAACCTTGATGAATAGCGGTAGTCGACGTAAGAAGAATCGATCGATTTCCAAGTTCAAGCCCTTATCCGTTGCCAAAGTCGTTAACCGTATTTTCAAATCGAACCTAGTAAACTGACAGTCAGTATAGATCTAATATCACTGGACTTAGTATAATTTACTCAAAATCAAACCCGTAAGTATTGCCTATGTCGCCAGTCAATGGGACAATCCGTTTACCTTTAACCAAAAACCGTGAGACTTTGCCTAGTTCGTTACCAATATCTTTGAAAAAACCTAAGTACCGTTTTTCAACTGGTGGTTTGCACCCAGAGTACAAGTAATTCGTTATGCTTATTTACCCTGGCGCATATACCCAAGCCTGGTGGACGGCTTTTTAGAAGTTCGAATACCTCGAATGAACTCGCACCCTTCGACACTGTAAAGTAATGTCAGCCTTAAAACCACTGTATGCTTATAATCTCAATTTTACTTATGCTATACAATATCCTCGGAATAAACTAACTGGTCGAAATTAAGTTAGGATTAAGTTATGGAGGATTGTTACACAAGTTGATTTCTTGTATAAACATGCTTTACAAATGATAGCGGCAAGTTATCTTTCCCATTAACAAAATAATATATCTTTGCACAGAGTTTAATTGAAAATGACTTCTAATTATCATAATACATCTTTAAGCCAATATTAAATACTTGCAAACAAACCAATCTTTCCTTTACAGTCAGTTCTCGTGCAAGGATTGCTAAAATAAGTATGCTGCCATTTAGTATTATTCCACTGAACTACTTCGAACCATACAGCAACCCGCAATACATACAAAAGTAACATTCTACTTTAGTTTTTACTTCCTGGTAGTCGTAATCACTCTCTGTGAAACGAATTTAACTAAATATTAAATTTAAATCCAATTTAGTTGGTATTAACACAACCTAATAATGTAAGCAATGCAAATTAACCCAATATTCTTGAACCGTATAAAGTGTCATATCAAAATGTACAGAAAATATTTTAGCGTTATTTGGATTGAACTTTTCCGTTCTTTCACATCCACTTCCTCCTCAGTGTTTATCTTTGGGAAAGCATGATAATTAACATCTCTATTGTTACATCCTGCATTTTTACAATCTCAAATCGCACGGTTGTTGTGATTACTCATAATTTAATTACGCACAATACAATATAATACAGTAATAGTTGTACAATACAATATACGCAAAACAAATATATTCCAGATTACTGAAAAGCGCGCTATGACAATAGAACCTGCCCAATAACTCACACGTGCTATTTAGAAAGCACACAGTTGTCCAAACCGTGACGTCATCTTAAGCGAGCCCTCAGTTGAGCATCAGCGCGCGTAACTCTAAGGGCCAACCTTATAAATAATACTTTAGATACATTGTTAGCCCCCAATCTCGTCCCTCTCAACACAAGTATTAGGCCTAGAATGTTCCTCGAAGTATACGATCCTGCTTCCGTCTGATGAAGTATGCAACAGTGAGATCGAATAAAGTGCCATCTGTGAAAAGTGCAGATACTCGTAGTTCTCGTACCACTTCAGAATTACCTTAACGCAGAAAAATTGACCGGTACTCAACCCGGATCTCCCACTTGTACAGTATGCTATCCATTAAATCATCATTTCACGGTCAAATTCTCTGTGTATATAGAATGTTCCTCAGACCTCGATACTCTGCCAGATCCCCATTGCTTGTTATGAGACTTAGTCACTCCGCTACTGTCGAGATTTTTAGTTGAGGAATCATCCGAAACAGCAAGGTGTGAAAGAATATATGTTATAGAATTTGTTCCACAAGAGAACCGTGTGCATGTTAAATAATGTAAATAGGAGAAAAAAGAAAAAGATAAAAGAAATGGAATCGAACCCACCTCCTAGCCAGCGATTCGATGCTCTACTGCCTATGCTAATGCGGTAACTACTAGCCAGCAGTTTAGAAAGGTTTCTTATCCTTCATCAAGCACTTTAGCACAAAGCTAACCGATAGCACTGGAGTCGAATAACGTTAGCTCCAGGATTTTCATTTATTTATTTATTAACGAGAACCCAGATACAGCACTAATGACCATTTTACACTGAGTTGTCAAACAATAGAGGTAAACAATCAATACAAAATAAGATAAAATGTGAACAAATACAATAACAGAAAAACAAAATTATCACCTCAACTTAATCAGATATCGATTTGCTTTACCATATAACCATTATAGGGAAAAAAGCAAACCAGATTTTTTCCTATAATGGTTATATGGGAAAGCAAATCAATATGACTTGAAACTCGGTTATACTGGGATGATAACCAGTAAATTAAGGAACTCTGTACAATAGCAAGCCGGGGTATTCACAAAGCAAATAGGTCATTACTTACTGGATCTTACAAGAAGCCGAAAAAAACAACTTGTGAATAGTATCGCCAGATCTGGAATGTCCATTAACAATTTTATACAGGTATTTGAAGTTATGCGTGCTAAAGGAGGTTTAATATGAAGGACTTCTAAGAGTTGTTTGCTGAAATTACGTGTGGATGGGACACGAAAGCAAACGATAGCCAAGCAAAAGTCCAAAACTCTTTTAAATTTGGACAGCACAGTGGGAGACGCCATAGCCCAGATAATAGAGCATTATTCAAGGTGCGGAGATACGTAGCTCTTGTAAAATAAACTAAGTGCTGTAGGATCCTGCAAATCAACGAATCTATGAAGTAAACCTAGAATATTCATGACGTTTTATAGTAGGCATTGAAACACGATCTTCAAAAGTCAGCTTTGAGCCGATCAAAACACAAAGATTTTTGTGATGAAATTATGGCAAGAGAGGTTGTGTTAAGACTATACGAACTTTGAAGACATTTTTTAAGACTAATTGTGAGGACGGTATATTTATCAGTGTTCATTTTGAGCTTCCATTTATTGCACCACAGAGAAACATTACAACATCCGACTGCATTTGGGTTACATTATCAAGAGTTTTAATTTCTCTAAAACATTTACAGTCATCGATACACATAAGAACGTTGCTTGAAGATTCAGTACATATTTTTACCATACCGAACCCCTCCTATAAAAGGGACATTGAACAATCGTGATTAAGCGCGCGTATACATACACATACATGCGTGCTCCAGCTTGTTGTGTTCTGACATGAATAGCAATTTCATTCATGAATCACTAAACTAACTCATATTACACGTAAAAGTCCTTTTCATTTTTGTTAATCTGACTAGCATAACACCAATTTACTCATACCAGAGGCATAATTTTGGAAACAGAGATACTATTGAGATTTCAAGTTGAAATTTTGCACAGGGCTCTTTGAAACATGGACAAATCATTTTATTTTATATTATTTTTAAGATATCGATTCAAAATATTTTAAGCATTGTACCTTAATTTTAAAATTTTCAGTGAATATACCGTGTGACACATCATATTAAACTGTATTTTATTCTGAAGAGAACGGTGCTTTCCTTTGCAATATCTCAACTCTCAGCTGGGATATTAAGGTTTATATTTTGTTCGGTGGCTTCGAAATCGTCATTTTCTTGAAACTTTCATCCCCATAATACAAACACGGCGAGAAACAAAAAAAAATGATTTAAGATATGCTCGTATAATAGTTTAAAGCATACTGAAAATGAAAACAATAGCAAATAGTGGGGTAAATGCCATAGTACCACTTGATGACCCTACTTAGATATACTTTGGTCCGTGCTAGCATTGTATCATTTTGATTAAGGAATCAATGTCGGCAACGTTTTCAAATATATACTATTTAAAGTACTTTCTTACCATTGTTCGCATCTGCACCACGCAGCTACTTGGAAAGGTTATACGTGTAATACAGACACCACAGGTGCGGCGGCATTTGTGAAATTCAGTGTTTCCAGCCTTTAAAAAAATAATCGCCAGTAAGGCACATATGTTGAAAATACGTGGATTAAACGTTAGTACCGATACATAATTTTAACATTGAATATGTACCGAAACGTCCGCCTATTACAACGGTTTATTCGACGGTAAATAACGGTTGAGAAACACGTTGAAATGAACGTTTAGAATAAACGGAGTGTTGATCGCTAAGAAACGGATGATAAAGAAACGATTTTTAATATTGTTTATGTCCACCTGTTTAACCTTTTTCAGTTGGACCAAACAGAGCATGATTAGTGGCTACTGTCTATTGGTATAAATATTTAGTTGGATTTTGTCCATTTCTTTCATGATGGTATATTAATTTATCAGTAAATTTTCCAACGTGTGCAATGGGGTTCGAAATTGGTACCTTCCGCACTCGTCGTTCGTAGCTCGTCACGCTAAGCACTCGCCTACGGAGTTGTCTTCAGAGTCACTACTCTTTTACAATTCCTTTTGTGTTGTGAAGTAAAAAGTAGTATCTGTCGTAAAAAGCATGCATATAACCTTGAACGCAGCCGCCACAAATCAAGACGAGTGGGTTGACCATCATATGGAGGCGTTTTGTTAATGGAGTAAGAATTTAATTTCCATCGTCAAGAAGTGGACGATGAAAACATGTACTTTCGAAACATATTTTCAACATGGTATATACAGACCTATTAAACGGTGTAGCCGACGTTTAATAATGGTTGAAAAGAGAATCAAATGAACATTGAGAATAAATGTTAGATTCAAAGTCAAAAGTGGCTAATAAAAAAAAAACTACTTTCGAAATGTTAAGAGCCGCTTAATTAAGGGTGAAAATATAGTTGAAAAGATAAATAAAAATGCTATTGAAACAAACACTAATAAACTATCTGAATAATCATGTGCTCAACAATGACATGTCATTCTAATGATGGTGAAAATATTTTGTACGTTTCAAACAGACTATACTATTAAATTTGTATTTCTCAATAAGTGTAATATGTCGCCTTAGAAAAACGCCTTTAAAGCAAAATCTGTCACAGTTGAAAAGAGAAGTTGAAAACACGTCGCACTAACGAAATTAAGTGTTAGTTGAAATATAGTTTAAAACTCAATGTTTCCAACATGCAAATGAAAATATGAGAAACGTAGTTAATTTCATTTTATTTGATTCTAAGCGCATTTTCTATGCAATTAACTTGGAAAGACACATATGAAGCATGACCTATGGCATAGTTCAATATAATAGTTAAAACGCATCGCTTGAAGTGGAGAAGAACGAGAGAGCATACTGTTAAGCTTAAGTTTTACGTAAATGTTGTTGAACCCTTAGATCAGAATCTACTAACGAGTATGGTCGCATTAGGTTAGTTACATGCATCTCTAAGAGTGACAATATAACTATGTAAATGCCCATCAATAACTAAAGTGATATTAGATTAGGTTATCTCAGTTGTATCATGCATTTAAGTTAGCTTACATTCTGCCTAGTATCCCTGTATTTTAATTACTTAAAGCTTTCCCGTGCCCAATGCGATTTATTTAAACAAAACTGGAAAATGCTCTATACGCTGAACATTTCCTTGGTATTCTATGAAATAACTCACAACGAATATAACGTTTTTTAAAAACATTTTGTCGAAACTGTCCTGCATTCCTCTTAATGAAATACATTTCTTTACACTGCTGCGTATTTACTGGAATACCTAAAATATTATGATCTTCATCTTGATTATCCACTTGACATTCAGACATGGTTGTATATTTAATATAGTTACCACGGCTAGATTTAAATTTATATTGGAAATATCTAATAATATTGTTTGGTAAACAAAATTTTCTAACCTAATAATAAATTGATCTAATAATAATAATTGGGCAAACTTTCATAACTTTGCCCAAAATCACAGAATGGTGCGAGGGTTGCAAGTGTTGTTACGTATCCAATAATGGATTGGTTTGGTTCCTGTTTCAAAAGAAAAAATGTTTGCTTTTGCAACCAAAGCATACGATTCGACAATCTGCATAATAGCATTGCTTGTATGTCACCCAATCTACCGTTGATCCAATTACTGACTACTGCAAACTTAATTAATCTCGATCAACAAAATTCTAATAACACCATTGTAAGTGTAGCGAATGTATCTTTCCCAGTAAGTTTAGCTGTCCAATAAGAATAATATTGCCGCATAAGTTCGTTTTACCACGTCGCTAATCTGTTAAGCTAAGTTTAACGTAAATAATATTGACGTACTATTAGATTAGAGTTTACTAACGAGTATGGTCGCATTAGGTTAGTTACATGCATCTCTAAGAGTGACAATATAAGTATGTAAATGTTCATCAATAACTTAAGGTCTGTTAGATTAGGTTAAGTTAGCTTAGTTTTATCATGAACTAGCTATACACAATAACATTCGGTTTCGTTAGGTTAGTTTCTCCTTTATTCTCTTTTCTTATTATGTGAGATCATCTAATCTAACTTCTGCTACCTAATATATTTACACAAATACATGGAAATAATACAAGCATGCGTATATTATGCATCAAATAACAAATAGTAATACATGTTATAATCCAATACACGTCACACTTCAATATTTTAAAATCTCACTTCAATAGTAGATATTTAAAGTAAAGTAAGTATATCCAGTCAGCTGTTTCCTTCTACAATTCTAAACACAGAACATTAAAATACTGTTCGTATTTATTCCTGATGACCTCATGCTTCCGTCACAGTGTATAAACTATATTAATTTCATACTTTCATATCTGACACACACCATGCCCTTACTTTTTCATTTTGGATTTGGCGTACCCCTATCTTTTTATTAATGGGAACTCATTGCCTTTACTTAAAATAGCCAACTGCTGTCACTAGATGAAAATGTATGTTTACATTTTCTAGCTTACTTCTGCAACTATTCTCTTTTCTTTTCTAACCCACTTCGAGCACTGTTAAAAACACATCACATTTAATGTTCTACCAACGAAATCGACTATTCATTGGAATAAAGATTGAAATCCAACGAGTTGTCAACATGCCAAAGAGAACACAAGATAATAATTAATGGGATTCAATTAGTTTCAAATTGTAAATTTTATTCAATTAAATCAGGGATAATCCTATGAAACGAATTCTATACCATAATTCAAAATAACAGTTGAATCCATGTCGTGTTATTTTATCAATAATATCACGTCTTTGTTAAAATATTTTTAAAAAAATTAAACATATGTTTTTCAACTGATAATGGTTAATCAATAAAATAAACAAAACAATTCAACGTTCAAAATACGTTTGTGTATTATTACTGGAGATATTTCAAATTACCCCCATAACGTTAGCCGTAATTGCACCAAACTTTGTATTTGGCTACTGATTGTGAGATAGGTCACAGAAGTAGGCGCCAGAGGCGCCGCAGTTGTGATAATCATTGTTGTCAGTCTTTCCAAAAATTGAATATTTCTAATTAGTACTATATCGAGTACCGTATGCGCACAAAAAATGGCATTTAGCTACATGGATAGTAGGGTGGAGTGAAAAAATTAATTTTCGAATTTTAATTTCTAATAGCAATCAAAAGTTGGATACATCCATACAGTTTTCACACAAAAAAAATTAGGTTCTTCGGACATCATTAAGAGGCTCCGCAATGCTCTTCTAAAATACCTAGAAATTGTCCAAAAAATGCAATTTTCTTTGGTAGTTTTCTTTGTGTTTTATAGATGGCAGTGCCATTTCTTCGCTAGAATCCCTCTATTTTATGCAGTTATGTCACAATATTCTTTGATTTATTCATACAACTAATAAAAGCAATTTTGTCGACAGTTTGAGTGTTTTGACCGTAGGTGTTGTCTGTGACTTTTAGTGATTTTAACTTTCTAGCACAGATCCCGATAGTAACTCCATCCATACCTTTGTATTATTTTAGAGCGTTAAACTTTTGGTCAGTGAATGGGCGATTGGGCGTTTTGTTATTGTTTGCTGTTGAAAAAGTAAAAAAAAAAAGCGTCCACGAAATTATTATTATTTTTTGATATACTGTGGTGTACTAAGTTAATAAGTATGATGCCCGCCAACCCCCCCCCCCTCCTGGTACGCGGCTCAAGGACAGTTGTCCTGTATTCTGGGCACCGCATAAACTTTTGGGAAACGTGTTGCCGACTTATGAAGATGTCGCGAAATTTTATCAGTTTACCAGAAATGAACTGAAGTCATCTGGAAATTACAAGGATCCAGCAGTGAGTGAAGTAAATGAGGTAGTTGCATTCAGAATTAAGGAAATATGGAAGAAAGCATCAATTCCCAGTGTTTCACATAACAGAGTACTACAGTTGTTAGAAGCACATCATGACAAGTATATGAAATTTCTTAAATCATACAAAAAGCGGAAAGATGAAAAGAACTACAAACAGAAGTTGCTACAGTTTTCTATGGACTGCAAAAACAAACTATTTGACATTGCAAATTGTAAGTGCAGAGACGCAAGTAAAGCAAATGTGAGAAGACTAACGTGCATTCCTTGAAGATCAGCGCTCACTAAGGAAAATGTACACTGGCAATGTGGATATACTTGAAACAAAGAAATTAAATAAAAGGTCTCAAAGAAAAGGAAAGCAGATTAGAGGAATCAAACCGGACGAGATGACTGAAGAATTAGTAGGTACAGAGACTACTGAGTGTGCTGAATTTATCAGTAATGAATATGGCACTACGAATAATGATGAGGAATATAATCCAAAGCCTATGGCTACGACTTCACTTCAAGCTGAATCACCTCAGCTTGCTAAGCCTCAGCAAATGCGCTTACCATTACCTGCATTGTCCAGAACTTCAGACCGATACGGATTATCAGACAGGGCCGCTGCAGCTGTAGCAAGTGCAGTCCTTCAAGATCTTGGTGTTGTAACTCCAGATAATTCAAGCCATGTTATTGACAGGAGCAAACTGAGGAGAGAACGAGCTAAGAAGAGAAAATATGGAATAGAACGAAATTCAGTTGTACTGGTTGGTTTAATATTTGATGGAAGAAAGGACAAGACAGTAGTAAATCAAAAAAGAGGAGGAAAATTCTATAAAATAATAAAAATAGAAGAACATATTTCGTTGATAAATGAACTTGGATCTACTTACATCGGGTACACATCTCCATTAACAGGATCAGCGAAGAATATTGAAAATAGCATTGCAAACATTTTGAAGGACAAAAATATCAATACAAAAACTCTTGAAGCAGTCGGATGTGATGCTACAATTGTCAACACAGGGAAAAATGGAGGTGTGATAAGACTGATTGAGGAACGAATAGGGAGGCCTCTGCCGTGGCTGATCTGTTTACTTCACATAAATGAGCTTCCACTGCGTCATTTAATGAAAAAAATTGACAGTGGAACCACAGGACCTCGAGATTTTGCAGGATCCATTGGAAAGCTGCTTACAGAATGCGAGCAAATGAGGGTAGTAAATTATCAACCGATAGGCCGACTTTCAGATATTCCTAAAATATCAGATGATCAAAAAGTACTTATTAGAAATTTGGACCGCTGTTGTCACTGGTACATGCTCCGAAGATCTGGCAAGGCGTAATCCTGGAACATTATCTCATGCAAGATGGCTTACAACGGCGAACAGGATTCTTCGCTTGTATGTTGCAACGGAAAATCTTACATCGCAGTTGCAAGTTGTTGCAACTTATGTTTCAAATGTGTACGCGCCAATGTGGTTTGTAATAAAAGTAAATTCATTTTACAAATATGCTACTAGGCATTTGTGGAAGTTAATACAACATTCGCGATCTTTACCAAATGATTTCAAAGCTGTAATTGATCCAGTAATTCAGAGAAATGGTTATGCGGCTCATCCTGAAAATCTGGTTCTATCAATGTTTTCCGATGACCGACTTTATGTTAGGGAGATGGGACTGCAACATGTTCTAGAAGCAAGAAAATCGAGAGGTTCTGATGTGAGAAAATTTGATGTACCTTCACTGAACTTTTAATCTGATGACTATATCAACCTCATTCACTGGGAGAAGATAAAAGTGACTGACCCCCCATTACTTGCGAAATACAACGAAGAAGAACTTTCTGAATATGCTCGAGATAGGTCAAAGGACATGGAGTGTTTGAAAATCCCGTGCCACTCACAAGCTGTTGAGAGATGTGTAAAAATGGTGACTGAAGCTGCAGCAAAAGTTTGTGGCGCAGACAACAGAGATGGCTTTATTAAATCTTCCTTAGAGTCCCGAGGTATAATGCCTTTCTTGAACACAAAGTCACAGTACGCCATAGACTAATATTTTCTTCAAATGCCTCTGGTTTTGTATTTAAAATATTCTATCTTTCTTCTCTTAATAAAATTTACATATTATAAATTGTGTTTCATATATCCTGAATAAACATTTACTTGCCAACTCCCTAGCCGAGCTGGTCTACAGGTTCCCGTAAGATCACTGAAGGTAAGCAGCAATGGGTCTGAACTCTGTAAATAGAACTTGGATGGTTGATTAATTATTATCGAGGAACGCCAGATGGTGTTGGCAGTGCGGCGCTCAACCGTTCACTCAGCATCTTGAAACATGTACTCTTGGAGAGCTACCTCAATGAAGATATAGCGTAAGCCGATCTAGAAAACCAGCATTAACGGCGGGGGGAGGGGGAGAGGGTCGATGTGCTAACCAAACATCACCTCCAAGACATAAGTGCTAAATCCGGCCGGTAGGTACGAGCTATTGCGCCGCGGTTATTACACAATGTTTAACGCTATATTCGCCTCTACTTAATTTGCATACTCGGGTTCCTCTACTTGGGTTCCTTTGCGGAACCTGAAGACTGATAATGTAAAAACTCTTGTGTCTTGAAATGCTGTATTAATGTATTATTTGCGTAATATATCTCACTCACTGTAAATGAACTGTTAACTGCTCACATAGCACTAATTCGTTACCGGATATCGTGCGTGGTATAATGACATAAACAAAACTTCCAGCTTCATCAATTTCTTTATCTGTTGAACTTTACATGCTTCCCACATGCCTATTAGGAAAATAACATGCTTCATGCACCTGTACAAATAATTTTACTGATCTTGTCTAAACTGATGGAAATTCATTAATCCGCCACACTTCCTGCCTTTTCTTCTGTTCCCTCCTTGTCACCTGATCGTCAGCCATCATGCGCAAGATTGCCAGTCCACACTATGACCAGGTCTCACGAACACAAAATTCACTAAACAATCACAAGAAATTACTAAAACAAAAAACACACACAAAAAAAAATGAAACTAATGTAACTGTTAGAAACTACAAACTTATCCAAAGACATCAATGGAAAATTTTGAAATTTTGAACACAAACTGACTTCTTAAAAAAAAAAATCATTAACATTCACTCCACCATAATGGATAGGTCATAGAGGGAATCCGTACTCCACAAACGGCCCAGCTGGGAGTGTTGCTACGCTTTAAAAATAATATTTCAAATTACTCCTATGTCATTGTCCGTGTCCGCATTAAACTTGGTATATAGTCACTTGGGCAGCTTATAGAAATAATTCAATCACCATTTGAAATAAGTATTTTAAAATGAACAAAATCGTGAAACAGAAATAACACACCTGAATGTGATTCGAAAATATTGAGTCCGCTGCCGTGATTAACGTCCGACGCTCCTGCAGGGCGAGGAGTGTCAACGTTGGGAAGTTCTATCGAAGATAAAAATGAATGACAGGGGGAAGGGCAAGTGTCATGTATAGGTCTATATTTTTGCCTGATTTTGTGGTCTTTTTGTGTTTCATCCACAGTGATAGGTACATACTGACTTTGTTACAATATATTCATGTATCCTTTTCCGTGTGCAACGTATTCTCCCTTTTTTATTTATAATGGAAAGTGTAACTTCTCCAATTAAATGAGGCTATTTCACGTAAACCTGTAATTGTTTGTAATGGTGAAGCAGGTAAACGAGTACAGTAGTTCTGTACGTAGTTCGTCGTTCAGTTCTCTGTTATCTTAGGGCGTGAAACGACGAGCTGTAGTAGAATGTTAACGTCGGCTTCTATGAGCGAGATGCCCAACTTTAAAAGAAACCCAGGCACATGGGTGAGGCGACACTCGACCTAAACGCCTTACTACCGATTGTGTTCATTCAAGAGTAAGCGTGTGTTCCGTACACGGAAGCTGCTGGAGTACTTGATTGAAAGACATAAATGGGGATAGACCCAATATATATTGATTATGTAATATATACAAAAGAGAAGATATATACACAATTACGTTTATATTTACAATGCCGCCCACACATATACACATGCACACACCGATTAGACGAGACTCGCTGTTACAGAACTCAAGGGTCACTTCTCACTGCCTTTGTCTGTTCTTTTACTGTCCACTTGCTTCTTCCTTCCAACCCCTCCCTCTACCCTCTTTCTGCTCTGGTTTTCTGTAGCAGAACGAGGGTGACAAAAGACCACACACCCATATGGTATCCAAATACTTGCCACACAGTCACAGACCAAAGAAAGAATTTCTTCGGTAGCAGTTTCGTCTTTGAAAGAACGCAAATACAAAATAGACATACACAATATTAGAAAATGATTATAAACACAATTTTAGATCTCCAACATTCCTCCCCCCACCCTTGAAATGACAATTTGAACACACACATACATACACAATGATATACACACACAGACAGTACAAAAAAGGAAACTTTCACTTTTTCCTGAGCATTTGTTTGTTTACTGAGAGTCACAGGGCAACGGAGCAACTTTGGTTATGGGTCTTTTGTATTCACCATCAGCTGTTTTTATTGTCACTGTTCGTATTGTAAGAAATGGATGATTATTTTACATTGATATATCCCTGACGTTGTGAATGGGTTCAGGTGATAATTTTTATTCTTCAGATAGCAGTGTTGGGTCTACCGGTTTACTATTGTCTTATGGAAGAGTGTAACCTTGTAGCCACTTCGGCCCCTCCCACCATAAGGGATGTCGTCCCAATGCGGATGGTGCAATGCCACACGATGCAAGTCCGCAGGGTTCTCAGTTCCACCGACGTGGCGCCACTGTTCTCTGGGAATAATTCTTTGTATTTCCGACAACCGATTACCCACAAATGTTTTCCACCTGCTTGATGATGCCGATAACCAAGCTAGCACTATGATAGAATCACAAGGTTTGTTGAATTGAGATTCTCAGCGAATTTAGCACGACGTTGAGGAGTCTTGCTAATAAGAGAGCACCACACAATTTTAATCTCAGTAGGGAATTTTGTTTCACAGGTGCTACTTTTGTTTCGCCAGCAATCAAACGCACTTGAACTTGCTGGTTACACATTATTGATCTTAAGTAGACTGCCGCCGCATACGCTTGTTGAGATAAATCGCAAAATCTGACAAGTTCGTAAGATGAGGCTTTTGAGTCAGCTATGAACCTGTCAATTCTGATTTCACGTAACAAGGGGAGTTCAGAACAGTAATGTTCCCACGATGATATTATGTGTTGTGGGAGGGGGTCATCCCACCCCACCTCTATCTTCCACAATGTTTGAAGAAGTATTTTCACCTTAACTGTGATGGGAGACAAACATCCAAGAGGGTCAAACACCTTTGCACTTGCAGACAGTATTTCCACGTTTTGTAAAGCACGATTGAGATTTGGGGGAGTAACCACGAAAGAAAACTGATCACATCCAGGGTACCACGACACACCCAGAGTTTTTATTGACTCATCCCACTGAAAGCACCGTGCAATGTCCAAATCTCGCATGTTTGCATCGACTGCCTGTAGCACTTGTGGCTCACTTGAGGCCCACTTTCGTATTCAAAGCCCCCCTTTGATAAGAGACCAATAAGTTGTAGTTCCAGTACCTCTGTTACTAAATCTGCACCCGACAACAAATTGTCAGCATAGAAGTCGCGTAATGTTACTGGAGCAGCCAAGGGGAACAATGATTGTTCATTCAATGCCAGTTGCTGTAAGCATTTCGTGACCAAATAGGGAGCTGATGCTATCCCGTACGTCACTGTCACTAGACGATAATCTTAAATTGGCTGCTCTGGGGACTCACGCCATACAATTCTCTGATAGATTGTATCATCAGGATGCACTTTCACCTGACTACACATCTTGCAAATATCGGCACTTATTGGCACCTTGTATTGCCAAAAACGAATAAGTAATGGTATCATGTCATACTGTAATTTGGGCCCCACCAAAAGCGTGTCATTTAATGATACTTCCGTAGATGTTCGTGCTCTACCGTCAAAAACCACACGTAGCTTGGTCGTGGTACTGTCATTTTTCACTACACCGTGATGTGGTAAGAAATAGTGTTCCTGTTGTTTTAACTGCTTTTCACTGTCAGGTATTGGTTCCATATGGCCCAGTTCCTCGTACTCTTTCATGAATTCTATATACAATTATTTTTTCACTGGATGTCTGTTTAGCCCACGTTCTACCTGTTTAAGTCGACGCACAGCTTCCTCACGCGAGCTGCCAAGGTTACTGCGATTGTCGAAAGCAACTTTACAATGTACCTTCCCGATGTATCTCTCCTGTGAGAATTCACAAAATGTTCTTCGCATTGCATTTCCTCCCTAGTTAGAGGAGAGGATGTTGGCACTTCCTCCAATTCCCAGAACTTATTTAGTTCGTGATTGAGGTCACTACACTGAACGTGATGCACTTCGACACTCGTTTCCCCAGAATACTTGTTCAACGCCCCCTAGAGCACCCACCCTAGCTCTGTTTCTAGCGCCACCGCTGAACTCTTTCTGATAGTCTGACGTCCGGAACACAAGATGGCGGCAAAGATGTCTGCGCCTAGCAAAATGTCTACATGATTTGGGGTGTCAAACTGCGGGTCAGCTAGGTTTATTTTGAGGAGGCTGAGTCCCAGGTTATTCCTCTGCACCTGTTTTCTGGGAAGAATACCTGTGACGCTAGGTAACACAAGAGCTGTTGCATTGAATACACGTTGCTCCTTGTAGTGTGACTTGAATTCGAGTTGCACTGTACCGTTCAAATTCCCAACGTTCATGTTGGTTAGGCCTGAAATGGATACAGCAGTCGACTTCCGCTTTAGGCCTAACTGTTGTATGCAGAATTCAGACAAAAAAGTAGTTTCTGAGGCTGAATCCAGGAGACAGCGAAATGGTTTGTATTGTCCATTGACGTATTTTACTAGAACTACCGCGGTTGATAACAACACTGTGGGCGTTGATTGGTTTGACACAAAGCATTTTGTTACTGAATTTGGTGATTCACTATGAGAACTGTCCGGGCTATTTGATAAGTGTAGTGAGGTGTGATGTTTCTTATTACACTTTTTGCACTTCGATGACTTGCATTCACGGTAATGATGGGAAGATTTCGAACAGTTGAGGCAAAGACGTTTACTTTTGACGAAAGCATGTCTTTGTTGCACTGAAAAATTGATATATTGTACACATTTGAACAACGGATGTTTTTGGGCACACTTTTCGCACGGCTGAGTAATCACATGATGAAAAGAGACTGTTTTCCTCCCGAGTCTGGCAATCGGAGGGCCTGACATTGTGTTTGTTACGCCACTAGCTGACAGGGCGCGCGCGCGAAGATCAATGAACTGCTTTAACTCACTAAAATTTGGCTCATCATTGTTCTGCTGAGAAAGTACCCACTGTCTTCTCGAAGCTTGGTCCAACTTTTCTCTTGTCAGAAATAACAGCACAGCATCCCAGTACTGGACCGGCAATCATAACACTTTAAGCGATCTTATATATTCACACACTGTATCGATGAGCTTTCGCAGGGCTGTGGCTGATTCCTGTACGAGGGGAGGATGAGAAATCAGGCGCTTTAATACTGCATTCATCAATTCCTTTTTGTCTTGGTACCGCGATTGCAGTAAGTCCCATGCTTCAGTGTAGTTTGCATCGGTTGTAGGGATGGTACACAAGAGCTGAGACGGCTCACAACGTAACGCACTTTTCAAGTATTGGAGTTCTTGAGCACCACTTAGATTGTTATTGCTATGCACTGATGCCACAAACAAATTCTTGAATTCTAACCACTGTAACATGTTACCGTCGAACACTGGAAGCTTCAATGTTCCACTTCTTGATTCCGAAGAAGGGAGAGGGATGTTCGCACCCGCTATCCCATTTTGGTTAAATTCACACACACAGTTGTTAGTCTAGCATCAATATTGGCAAGTTCCTCTTCTCCACTTTGAAATGTTGTGTCATCACACACTAATGACACATCATCCAGTAACTGATATTGTTCCCGAAATAATAGTTGCACCTTGTCTTTGTGAATCTGAATGGCCGACACATTGTTCGTATCTAAACTGGACACTGCATTTTCCAGTCTAGTCACCTTCGCCTTGAGCGCTCTCTTTTTGGCTGACAAGGCTTCCATGTCTCTGCACTAGTAAACACGCCCGAATTCCGATAAGCACGGACGAATCACGATAAGCATCACGAATTCTGATAGACACGGACGGATTACGATAATCACGCCGTAACTTGCACTACTACGAAACACAAAAACGCACGGAGTCCGGAATAGCGGCAATGTCTTTCACCACACGAAAGCACTCCAGCCCACAGTTTGGCGCCGATTCGAGTTTTTCGATCCGGCCCTCGGAGGACCACTAATGTTCCGTACACGGAAGCTGCTGGAGTACTTGATTGAAAGACATAAATGGGGATAGACCCAATATATATTGATTATGTAATATATACAAAAGAGAAGATATATACACAATTACGTTTGTATTTACAATGCCGCCCACACATATACATATGCACACACCGATTAGACGAGACTGGCTTGTTACAGCACTCAAGGGTCACTTCTCACTGCCTTTGTCTGTTCTTTTACTGTCCACTTGCTTCTTCCTTCCAACCCCTCCCTCTACCCTCTTTCTGCTCTGGTTTTCTGTAGCAGGACGAGGGTGACAAGAGATCACACACACATATGGTGCCTAAATACTTGCCACACAGTCACAGACCAAAGAAAGAATTTCTTCGGTTGCAATTTCGTCTTTGAAAGAACCCAAATACAAAATAGACATACACAATATTAGAAAATGATTATAAACACAATTTTAGATCTCCAACAGCGTGCAAGTTCACTGATAACAAAAAATAGGTAAGCCTTACTGTAAAATCGATCTTTATTATGAGTAAAAGAATCTTAATCTTTTGATCTGTACATAAAACCCAACATACATAATTCAAACAGCTGGAACGTAAAACCAATTTACCATGTAATATACAACATACAATATTTCCTAATCGCTAACATCTTCCCAAAACTCGTTTACATAGGTAATAAATTATTTAACATTTGTCTGTAATTGAATTATTTTGACTCCTTTCTTAAACTAACGAGAATGCGAAAAAATAACTTATATTTTTTCTTTAACAATTCCTCAGAATCCAGCAAGAATTACGAATATACTGTAATTCTATACTCAAGTTGTTTATACCAAAACCATAACAAAAGAGTAACGTCGCAAATTACATCTGCTATTAAAATTCCACGTTTTGTTCTCAAAACATCTTTACATAGGTTTTACCTTGTTTCATGTCCTGTTTTAACAACATTATCATTTAGTATTTTGAAATTCAATATTTCATAATAAATTAGAAACTAAAATCAAGTGTCAGTAAATTATAAATGCTTAAAACATAGAAAGAAAATGAAATATTTAAAAATTATCAGTATCGCGTCACTCAGCTTTTGAATATTCCCCTGAATTTTTTTCTCCTAGGATCGCCTCGTTTCATCCAACAACATTTATGTTTCCGTAAGGAACAATCACACATGAAATGAAACGAAGAGACTGAGGAGATAGCGACTACACATAAACAGAGACCCACGTTCATAGAGATTCAAGGTCATTCAATCCGAATATCAAATAGGCGATGCGATTTCACACTATAGAAATGATGCCTGACACAGAAGTGGGTGCAAATCAATATTCTGCCACTGGGCGAGCGACCTATCTTCTGGGAAGGGGTGACACGTGCTCTGCACTAGAAACATGAAGTTATGAAGAGAGAAGTTATTACGAAATAGCTTTACGCAAACACATACATCGCACACCACAAACATAACAATAAAAAGTAAAATATTAAAATAATGAAAACAAAAGCAATTCAAATATAGAATCATGAGTCAAAACAGAATGGAATTCGAAATGGGAATGGTAACATACATTTGCATGAAGTTCGGTGACGATGCTGTTTTACATGAAAATAAAGAAAGACAGCTATTAAGGAAACTTAGGTATGTATATTCAAGAGTGTATTCATATCGAGGTTATTGGCTATGACATCCTACTGCGATATCAATATATGAAAAAGAGAGAATGTATTTTTAAAAGTTTAATTGTGAGAAGGTTGAAAAAGTTATGGGTGTTCATTTTAATGTTGAAAGAACACGAGTGAAGACTATGGTTGGAATTGATAATGCCAATTTACAGTTTTGCAAAAGTATTTCAAGTCTACTAAAGATATGGAACATTCAGTGCTTGAAGTTCACCCCTGGAAAGAATGCGAAATTCCTACCAACTATACAGAGTTATTCCTGCCTCTAGATGTCGATTCTTTTCTTCATTTGAAATCGATGATAAAGTATATCTTTATTTTATTTTGTCGGACCTAGAAGATTACATGGTTTATCAACAGAATCCCTTCATTCCCCTCTAATCTGTGATTTATAATAAACGCTCTTCTTGAATGATCTCGCGTTTTTGCAAACATGTATCTTGAAAGTTTCTATAATCACCTTGTATAATAATTTCTAACAGTCGTACCATACCTTATATAAGGTGAAGGGGGACAGATAGCGCACCTTTTATGTAAAAAAAAACTGCCTTTTTATATTTTATTTACTTAGTAAATTGATTAGACTACATGAAATTTCAAGCCTTTAGGAGGAACGTAGGCATACAATGGATAGGTTCTGGACTACTATGTAGTAAAAATATGCATCCAAAAACATGTTGCTTTTAGACATCTGCCCTACCCAGGTAGGATAGCTGGCGCAGTGGGAAATTAAATTAGAAATAGTTTTTCAGATCTCAGCTTCTACTTAACGGCACGTAATCACCTGATTTTCTACTTTCCACATGTATAGCACTAATCTGGATAAATAGAACGCGTTTTATCGAACAATTTTGTGTATTTGTCACATTTTGTCGAGTCTTCTATAGACGTTGTATTTTTATGCAGTTCTAGGCACTCAATATAAATAATGTAAATAATGGAATCGTCACTGTCGTAAACATAAACAAAGCTGAAGATGGCGATAAGATGAAGAGCAAGTCAGCTGTACGCTATCCGCTTGGAACCTTGGAGGTTTTACCACAGACGTTTTGCTTTTAATCCAACATTTCGGATGATACACTAGTCTGTTAGCCATCTTTCCAATGCTTTTGGTAGAAGTGAAGTAGGAATTTGTAGACATGAGTTCAATGAATCGTTTTGAGACATTGCTTCGTGATTTTTTCTCATGTAGTACCACTGGATGTACTGGGTTATTGTATTGAAGGATGATTCTGGGCTTCAGTTGTATCACCACTGGCTTGTGTTGTTGGAAGATGGCTAAGTATTTCTTTCTCTATAACTTTAACTGGATAGTATTAGGACTTACTGAGATTCTGGAACGGTTTTGTGCACTTGTGGACAGTTAACATAAAAATAAAAATGCGCCATCTTACTCCACTACGTCGAGATGAATATTTTTCCAGTTACCTATCAAGGTGGCAGCATTGCCTTAAATGTTGTCAGAAACTACAAAAGTGTAGGTAACAAACTTCTCCTATACGTCTTTTAAACTGTCTTAATTGATGCCGACATAAGATCTATAATGTGTACTAAATAGTGGTGACAAAATATTTCAATTAATTGATATGCCTTACAAGTTAAAAAAGTAGAAGTCTGATTTCAATTTCGGTTCTACTAGGAATACAACTTTCAACTTTTTTTCTTCTCTTATGTCTTCTTTTAAACTGTGAAAGATTGGCGCCAACGGACAGTTCCTTCTTCACTAATCACATTATGGCCCACCTGCGCCCCTGCGCAATCTGTCCGCCTCCCACCCTAACTTGAGTGACTCGATTCATACAAGATGAAAGATGATATACTACCAATACACACGATGGCAATAAAAGGCACTAGCTTTAGTAGAAACTAAATTGTAATTGAAACAATGTATTCAATGTAGTCATATACATATCATTTTCCAGACTTCTAACAACATATTCACCAAAGCAATTATTCTTCTGATGTTCTAGACAAGGAATCGACAAACTTGTAATATACGAGGGCCAAATCAAGTTAACTGTTAAAAGACGTGGGTCGCATAACGAGAAAAGTAGACACCTGATGATTTTTAAATAATACTTCAACTTTAATGTTAGCAAAACTATCATATAAATGTGTAAAATAATATTTTGTAATTTAACTAGTTTTGTAACTTCAGTAAATTATTACAATGAAGCTGTAATTAATTTTACATTAGACAGATATAATGAATAATTCCTGATTAAAAAGAAGTTACTACATACAAATTAGTAACTGGAGTTGTTCAGGAAATCTAATTTACAAATGTATCATAATTACTTCGTTCTCTCATTTTTAAAATTTTTCATAACAAATAGCGAATGTACAGAACAATCAGTTAAACAGGACTAGCTTATCTATTATAAATAAATTAAGACTTCACTGCCAGATATTTGAAACACAATTTGTTATTTAAATAACGTATTAAATACACATATATAACGCACAACACAACGTTTCGACTACGTCTGTAGCCATTATCAAGTGTATTATTAACGAAATCATTTTCCTGTTTACTGTTTTATTAATATTTGAATTTATGTTGTTACTCGAAGTAAATTAGTTACTATTGTTATTGCAAGAGGAAACCATTTATGCATACAGGGGTTGGACCAAAAAAATCTAAAAAAACGTCATACAGGACACGTAAGTGTGGCCCGCCACTGTACACCACGTGTTGCGGTTGCCGATCGTGTTTTGTTTTCAATGTGTCATGTGGACCTTTCTCTTCCGTCAGCAGTACCCAGTTCACCTGTGAGTGTCGTGGTGTGCAAGTGGTGCGGTAAAATGGGCGACCTGACAGACTTCCAAAGAGGCACGATCGTTGGTGCCCGTCTGGTTGGAGCTTCAGTGACAACAGTGGCGACCATTGTGGGGGTATCGACAGCCACTGTGTCCAATGTCACGAGGGCATACACAATGCATGGGCAAACAACGTCTGCAAAGCACAACAGTGGTCGAAAGACAATCCTGTCCGATAGGGACAGGAGGGCATTTAAACGGATTGTAGCAGCTAAAAAGCAAACCACTGCAATGAAAATTACGTCTGAACTCAATTCCGGCCTACAGAATCCGGCAAAAACAGCGCGACGTGAACTTCATAAAATGAAAATTGATGGCAGGGCCGCGATCTCCAAACCTCTGGTCACAGCAGTAAATGCGAAGCGGCGTATCCAGTGGTGCAAGGACCACAAGGAGTGGACGCTTGATCAGTGGAAACACGTAATGTATTCCGATGAATCGACCTACACCTTGTTTCCAACAACCGGTCGTGTTTACGTATGGAGAACACCGTCGTAGGCCTATGATCCAGACTGTCTGCGCCCAACTGTAAAGCATGGGGGTGGTTCTGTTACAGTATGGGCAGTGATATCGTGGTTTTCTGCAGGTCCCATCATAGCCCTGCATGGAATGATGAATGCTAAGGCGTATGAGGCCATTTTGGGGGACCAGGTTCTACCCATGGCCCACACATTGTTCCCGGATTGTGATGGCATCTACCAGATGATTTGGCACCCTGTCACGCTGCAGAAACGGTGCAATCATGGTTTGAGGAGCATGATCAGGAGCTATCACACCTCCCCTGGGTCCCACAATCACCAGATCTGAACATCATTGAGCCATTGTGGTCTGTGTTAGAAAGGCGTGTTCGGTCTCACTACCCTCCACCATCATCCCTTAAGGAACTGGAGCATGTTTTGGAGGAAGAATGGACGATTCTTCAACATTCCACACACCACGATTCAGGAGCTGTACACGTCCATTCCACGTCGGATCCAAGCTGTTTTGGACGCAAAAGGAGGCCCCACACCATACTAGGTATGATTTTCACACTTTTTCAAACGTTTTAGATTTTTTTGTCCAACCCCTGTATATTTATTTTCAATTTCCCTTAATGAGGTTGGATATCTTTAATTAGTTTACGAATTGTTGCCTTAAAGTTGGAAGTAGAATATTTGAGGATATAATTTGGTTTATCATCAGTAAAGCGAGAACAGTAAGTTACTTTTTCCATAATTCATTAGTAAACGTGTTTCTTCACAGATGTATGGATAAAATTACAGTGATGCCTTGTATCCATACTTATTTTAATTAAAACAGACTGACAAGGCTATTACACTTAACTTTATTGTAAAAACACAACAGGCATTGCAGGCTCAATGTTCTAACATCTTCTTCAGATGAAACACTAATCAGCACTAACAATTCATAAAAAGCAACAAAAGGCCAAGAGATCATTTCTACGTCTTTAGTCAATCACGTCCCGGAATTCGTTTACTTTCCAAAACCAGCCACAGTACTTCGCTCACAAGCCACGCCCCTTAGCCTCTCTTTTTAGTCTGACGTTATCCTTGTGTTGTTTAAGCCTCTCCTATCTTTCTTTTTCGACACCACTCCTCTTTGTTCTTCCCCTTTAGAAAGCCTTTATTCTTATTACTCACTACGTCCAAGACCCTCTTCCCTCATTTCCTATATGTTTTCACTCCTACTTCTTCCAATAGTCGCTTTATTTTCTCGGTAATACCTCCCCAACTTTCGATCCCAGACCACTTTTCTTTCCACCTTATTTTTCCTTTCCCTCCTTCTTCTTTTCTGTCATTTTCTCCTCTTGATCATTCATCTGTCATCCTCACTATATCCATTCTCCTTTAATTATTCCTAATACCTTTCAATTTCTCTCTTCTTTTGATCTTCTTCCATATTAATCTCTTCGATTTTTTCCTCCATCTTCCTTATGAAATATTCTTTAGTTACTTTATCAACGTCAGTTATCTTACAGTAAAATCTCATGCTGCACATTTTTTTCCGAAACAACGAAGTTAAAAAACACGTCTTTCGTTTTGTCAGTCCTGATATCCAAGAAATTTAATACTCTATTTCCCTCCATCTCAATTTCCAAAAACACCCCTTTACCGTTATCATTAAGCTCCTTAATGTATATCCAATTTTCTTCTTTAGTCTTTAAATATACCCTGACAGTCCTGTCCTGTCCTTTCTCCATCACCATCCCTTCCCAATCATTCATAATCAAATCTGCTAACACTAGGCTTTTACAAGATCCTATACTGTAGCAATCTTTCGCACGCACTGTCTTGCTACCTATCTACAAAAGCTATTCTCCCATACCACTTTTTGAGCCTTCTGCATTCTGTCACTATTCCACCCTTCTATAACCTTCCGTCCGATTTCTTTATTCACTATATGCAATATTTCCTCCCTTCGTATACTTGGAAACATGCTTTTCACAACAACACTGAATATCACAGTACTTTCCTTGTTCAGCCCTAATTCCTCTATCAACTTTACCTCCTCAGTTGAATTTACCACTTATCTACTTTCTTGATCTTCTCTTATGGCCTCCTCTTTCATCTTATTTACTTTTCCAGCCTCTGCAGCATGTTGCTCCTAAAGTCCAGGATTGGCTTCTGTATCACCTACTTCTTGTGAATCTTCGGGAAATCTTTCATCTTCGTTAATACATAATCTTGTTTAGTACTCATATTCAAAACATCCGCAATCATTATTTCAATAATTTTGAGTTAAACAGTATGTCCATTACTGGAACACCCAGGTTTTCCATGTGCATCACGGGTACAAAAACAATGTTAGACAAAAAACGTGATTTACTCTCAAATAGTGTATGTTAATGTAATTAATGGGTAGAAATTACTAGAACATTGATCAATACCTTTATACTCTATTTGAGTTAAAAATTATAACTGTGAGAAGTGTCCTTAAAGTTTCCATTACTGGTGCGTTTACCTTGTTACGCTGTGGTTTATAATTGATGAAAAAAATTTCACTGGGTTCCCTTTACTCTTGAACAAGTTATTGCGGAAACATTAACTTGTTAAAACACATTTATTTTTTGGACTCAGTCTGACCATCGTGCCTGTAAACCTGAAGGTCGATGGTCAGACTAACTCCCGATCGTTTGACAGGCACGTGCGTCATTTCATTTCCTCTCTGTGAGCGCATGATTAATGGGACGTCAAGAATGTCAAAAACGTTTTTGGTTACCTTGTAATACATTTTTATTACAATAAAATTTCAACTACACTGTATTAAAAATCATTCTTCTGTGTTTCTTAATTTCATATTTTAATTTAAGAAACAAATAATAAATATAACGATAAATATTAGCTGTTCAAGTAATGTTTATATTACGACATTATAAGAGCCGCATATAGTAATTCGTAGAAAGTCTTCCGATAGCCGCATCAAAATTTTGAACCGGCGATATGTGGCCCGCGGGCGGCGGTTTGCCGACACCTGTTCTAGATGTCCATACTTGTTATCAGCTACTATGTAAACACACAACTCTTCCGAACGATGACAAACGATAATATTTTTAAGTTTCAATAGAAACTCTGCCTTCGCAGATAGTGCAGTTACAACGCTTGATATCCGAGAAATCATCTCGGCTACCAGGACTTCTCACTTTGAAAAATGTAAAAAATGCACAGACGATAAATTTGCCTTCATCAGACGTTCTTGGTATTTCTGTTTGGTAAATGGGTGAGACGCAGAATGAAAATATTCCATCTAACGTTAGTTTTGGAAAACTAAAAAGAAAACTGTTTTGTAACTGAACTAATGGTCAAAACCAAGAACTTATAATTACACAACATTCTTTAGTCTTTTGGCATAACTTTGTATTTATAGATTATTGGTTTTGACTGCAAAACAGTTCTCTTTTTAGTTTTCCAAAACTAATGTCAGATGGAATCTTTTCCTTCTACATCTCATTCATTCATTTCTTCGAATGTAGCAACAACATTGGTTTTCATTGTTGTGATACATATGAAGACCTAGGTGGAAAATCTGTACCTGAGAGCTAGAACCGATTAAGTTCAATTTTGACCAAAACGTGATAAATGCAATTTTCTATAGAATTCGGAAGGCTTCACATAGTAGTTGCTCCATTCTTTTCGTAAACATTTTAATAATGTAAAGAAGTACGTCTACTATGCAGTTTGTCAATTTAAGTTCTATATGAAGGAATGTTATATTCTTTTTTTGAAACCAAGAATTGTGACTTACGCGCTTCTATCTCTCAGGTACAGAAATTATATCCTACCGGTACATGCACTTTATATTAAGATCTCAGCTAGGAGGTTAGATTTACTGTAAATCTGAATTGATTGCAACTCTGCTATATGTTGAAGAAACCTATATTTCTTCTTAAGATAAAAGGGAAAGTGACTCACAAACTTAATTGGAGTTTTGACTGTTATCAGTGTTGCCACAGGCCTAACTTTGGAGTGGGCTGAAAAATAGTACCAAATTGAAACAAAGTGGGTCGAATTCATTTTTTTCTACGTCAGTATAATACTTGACCTATAACACGAAACTAAAAGGCATTCAATTATTGTTCATTCTACTGTATTTTGTAACGAAACATACTGTGTTGTTATTATGTAAAGATTTGGGTCTCGCAAAACAAGCAGCAGTTCATGATTGGATAACACTGCTTCTGTCTTGAAATATGCGAAGTCATTTGCTCGCAAACCGAAAACATCCAAATAGGAGGACCCGAAACAAGCGTGAAAGTAGATGGAACTTTTCTCGCACGCAGAAAATATAACAGAGGCCGTAAATTAAAAGGGGAAACAGTTACCATCTTCGGTATGTATTGTAGAGGAGCCAAATATTCTTCTATTTCAAGGTGCCCAATAAGCCAAAACGATACTACGGCAATATATGAAAAAAATATATAAAACCAGGAACGAAAACAATCATCTCTGAGTTCATGTGTAACCAGTGCGTTATCATGAAATATTAAAAAATAAACCATTACATCTTATGCTCGCTTATTTCACGACCCAAGGAGGATAATAGACAGGAAGAATAATATCAGGTAAATAAACTGACATTAAAAAAAATGCATAACCGGGCCAGGTCAATGCCAGTGCTACCTAGCGGATGAATTCAAAATTGCGTGCTTCTGTACAAAAACCCATTAGTTTTAGCGCAGACAGACAGGGTGTGAAACGCGCTAAGTGTATCTGTTATACGGTCTATAGTAGTACGCTTGCTTCAAGAAACCAATATTCTTTATGCTATATACTGTATATTACTGTATGGAGTTGCAAGCGAAAATGAACCTTATTGTATCTGAACATCCATTCTTTTTGATTTTTCCTAAAAATTCCAAAGTTTAAAATTAACTTAATCCTATGGAAAACTTACTACACATAACGTACTATGTCTACACAAGTAAAATTTGACCATACATTCATTTATGGAGCTCTTATTTCAACAATACGATAACTGTACCTGGCGAGGTACGAGATACCATTATACATGCGAGCCAGCAGTTAACAGGATTTTGCATGCAACTTTTCTACTGTATATTTTGTCAAAAAGTAAAATATTTTTTCCCATGTATAATCGTCCCTACTCTAACTTTAGGCCTGTACATAAAGTTTGTTAGAACGCGTCGATATAGATCAATGAAAAGGAAAAATGATCGGGTATCTTTATATTCGTCAATACGGCGCCAGTAGTAAACAACTACGCGCGGAAACTACGTCAATGTCATTTTTCGCGTTGTTACCATTTTTTTGTAGAATCTATACAGCGACACATACACTATAGACTTCTATCTGATAAATTATGTGTTTATTTCCGCTGAGAAGAATTTCATATACGAGAAAAACTAAAAATGATTTACTGTTGCCAATACATCAATGCTCTACTTGTGGCCAATGCAGCATTCACTTTTCTCTTGAATATCACGGCTTACTTGAGCACACGTCTTCAGAATAAGAATTCAAACACTTACTTCAATAAAACGTGTGGTAGTATATACGTGTACTTCAAATCAGTCTTCTAAAATACTTTCAAGAAGTGATATTTGCTAAAATTTCCCCTGCTTCTTTCTCCTTCATGCGCCCATCTAGCGTCGTTTGTTGAACGTCGAGTTTGCAACCCTTTCCCCGGCGAAGTCCGAATTACGGATTTTACTTGAGTCTACCCGCAGGTCACTGGAATTAAAATGGCGGCTTACTAAAGCGGAAGTAGCCCACTCTCGCTTATCCTGAACGATAAGTAACAGCGAAAAGCGCTTAACCCGGCAGCTGCAGTTTGGTCTTGTGGTCAAGACGTTAGACAGCTGATCCAAAAATTCCGGGTTCAAACCCTGGCGTCGACTTTTTACATATTATTTTTAAACAAAATTAAAGGTTTTTTCGTTTTTTATGTAACTACACAAATGGAAATTTAATAAAAGTTGTGATTTACAATTTTAAAAGATGCCACTAAAAACTAGGATGTATATAAACACACCAGGGCAGGATACACACCGAGCGATAGCGAGGTGTGCAAGGGGGGAGGGGAGGGGGTCCGAGGGAGCCAGATAGTCGCAGGGGGGCGCAGCCCCCTGTTATCGGTGGGCATACTCAAAAGTACTGTTTACTCAAAAGTTCTGTTTAGGCGAAAGTTCTGTGCCGTACCGGAAGTGTTTCCAAGTGTGCCGCCATTTTAATTCCAATGACCTGCGGCTAGACGCACGTCGGATTTTCCACACAAAGTTCGTTGCGTTAGGCGGTGCAAAAGCACAGAATAAATGTTCAATAGGATTTCTAATGAGTCCAACACACATTACGAGTAATGTTAGATGCACGAAAAATCTTGGAAGGTAGAACGAACTGACATGTTTGAAAACGTGACAAGTAATTGTTAAATAATGCTGAATTTGGTAGAATCGTACCAACTTATTTACAAAAGGGGCTGAAAATGCCAGTGGGCCGATGGGTCGATGAATGACACAAAGGGCTGAATTTGGTACAATTGTACCAAGTGTGACTAGACAGAGTGCTATTGTTATTTTTCTTAGAGGTCTTCATATGTTGTCTAATGTTTTCATGGCTTTTAACTAAATTTTCCAATGATTTACGTCAAGTTAAACCTTATTTTACAAATACAATATAAAAAATCTTTGGTTTGTTGTAGCTCTTAATCAAATGCTTACCCATCAATTAAAACGCATGTCTGGACAATGTAATAACTAATATACCCCAATTCAAATTTAATATGTGCAGTCACACCATGTGAAATATCGGATCATCATGCTCGAATACTGGGAATAGCATGTTCTGGAAAACCGCTGTCTGATGAGCAAAATATATATCTAAGGAACTATAAAAAAATATGTTGTTACTGAGACATAGAATAAGTACTGAATATATGATGGATGTAATATCAAGCTGTCAATTAGCAGATGATGCTTCGTATAAATTCACGAATGTTATAAGCCCAGTAATTGCCCAATATAAGCCCAATGTTATACGCCCAGTAATTGCCCAATATAAGTCCAATGTTATAAACCCTATGACACATTGCTAAATAACACATGCCCAATAATAGCGTTACGTTATTCGAAACAAGAAAAGTGTACATTATTTAATGATATACTTAAATAATTTAGGAACAAGGTACAAGCATTATATATTGAGTTCAAAAATGGTAAAAACACAACTGCAAATAAAATGCTAAAAATTCATATAGAAAAGCAGCTAAACGGGATTTTATAGCCAGTAAAATATTCAATTCGACTAACAAAGCTAAACCTGCTTTTTCTATTATAAACGATACGAAAAATGCCAATAAATACAACGACGGAAATAGTAATTTTTTTTATTAGCTCCGTATCAATTTAATGAATGTTTCATTAGGGAAACAGAAAGGAAGGTTGCAGATAATGTGGTTATAAATTAAGATAATGTGTTAATTGGGAACCAGATGTTATATCGCCCTAGTAGAAGCAAGAAATTGTTAACGCAGTGGAGTTGTGTAACAAGTTTTGGAATTATGAAAGTAATTAGATCACTGAGTAACTCAAAAAGTGAGGAAAATTTTGGATATCTAATTTTGTGATTAAAATTATTATAGATCTAATATTAGAACCTTTCTTATATCTTATAAATTGGACATTAAGTGAAGATCATTTCCCTGAATGTCTCAAATGAGATGTGATTGTCCTGATATACAAGAAGAAGAGGAAAATTGAGGAACCTGCTAATTACAGACCGATATCCCTTGTTTCAGTTTTTTCCAAATTAATTGAATATTTTTTTAGGGAAAAGATGACATTTTTTTAGAGTAATCAATTACATTGTAATAACCAGTTTGGTTTTAGAAATGGTTTCTCCACCATATCGGCCTTAGACAGAATTATAACTGAATACTAAATGGATATAAATATAAGGAAATTGCATGCTTAACTTTAGTATATTTAAGTATGGTTTTCGACTCAATGCCTCGTGAGACATTAATTGAATAGATGAAGGCATATGGTATCGATAATAATGGGATAAATCTTTTGAAATAATACTTAATAAATCGGGTTCAATATGTAAAAGTGGGTAACAATCTATCTAGTAAACGAAAAATCTATCAGGGTGCACCTCAAGGCTCAGTGTTCGGTCCATTTCTGTGTGAGATTTATATGAATGACCTACCAACATATGTTGTTCCTAATGTTGTAATGTATGCTGACGATGCAACATTTATTGAAAAGAGTGATAATATTAATGATCTTAGAATACTGAATGAGGCTATCTTAAAGATAGCTAAATCTTGGTTCGATGGCAACGGTCTTACGTTAAATGAAAACAAAACTGAAATAATGTTTACTTCCTGATAAATAGTATAAGGAACAACAATGAAAAAGATGTAGTTAATTTGTTGGGTATAATTGGATCTAAAACTTAGTTGGTCAACGCACACGGACAATCTTTGTAAAAAAATTGACTAAAGTCATCTATTTAATACGGAGGCTTAAGTATATTGTTCCAAAACATTGGTTGTTACAGGCTTATTATGCATTTTTTCATTATCTGATTTCATATGGACTGATGTTATGGGTCAATGCAAGTGGTGCGAAACGTGTATTTACTATGCAAAAAGTAGCAATAAGGGAGCTAGCTGACTTACAGCCTACTAGCACTTGTAGAGGTTCATTTCCAAACTTTGGAATAATGACTTTAACAAATATGTATGTATATCAATGCATTAAATTTATAAAGGAAAATAGAAATACCGGTAATTACGAACTGAGAATGGAAGTACACTCGCATAATACTAGACAATGTCAGAAACTTAATATTCCAAAACGTAGACTAAATATAACACAAAAAAAAATTATAAACAAGTGGCTCAGAGGCTATATAATACGTTACCAAAAAATATGAAAACATTGGAAACTAAATATTTCAACTTGAAGTTAAAAGGATTTCTGAAACAAAACAGTGTTTATAATAATTTAACAGAAATGGAAATGCTTATATCAAAATTAACAGAATGATATATAAGAGTTAACTGTTGGTTCCTAATAGCATGCTTGACACATTATTGTATAATTATTGTATAATAATACGAATAATTTTATATTATTTTTGTATTTGTATTTTCTACGCTGTACTTTTATACTTTTATATACCTTTATGAACTAATATCCATATAATTTTATACACTTCAAATTACAAGAAGTTCACGTTTAAGTGTTAGTGGATAAATAAATAGTTTAATACTATGATGACATCAAAACATCTTAGATGTATAACGATTTAAATGTAAGAATAAGAAAAAATAGCTATTAGCAATATTTTAAGCACTATCGATTTATTTATGCCACTTTTGCCCAACTCGCTCGTCAAGGATGGTTCGTGCACAGAACATGAATATATTGCAATTGAACTCTGTAAAAGTCTTTGCTCTCTACGCAGAAAGGGCTACATAAACTTATTTTTTCCTATGAATGTTATACTCATTTGCAAAGTAATGACCTGAGGAAAAGATATCTAAGAGCCATAAATAGTATACATTCATTCATATAAAAACCGCATTCGACACACTGACAGTGAAAATGTTTATTGTAACATTTTTTGTTGAATCAGTAAAATTAATAAATATTTTAAAATAACACTTTTTGTTTGCTATGTATTACATTTTTAAGTCGCTTAGAAAACATATCAAGTTATTATATGACGTACTTGAAAGATGAATTAAGTTTTAAATAGCATCAGCTTCTTAAATTTCCTAACAATGCTTTCATTTTTGGTTTCTCAGTCCAAACACCCAGAAAGAAAGTTCAAGTAGAAGGTTTCATCTCAAAAAAGGAAGGAAAGGGCAAACTACTAATGTACGTAATTTTTTCCCTTGAAATTTATGACAGTAAGATATGGGATGCATTATTAATCTGCATCTTATCGTTTTCTCCATAAATCAGAAGATAAGAAAGGGAGTTGTCTGAAGTGCTGAAAAAATGTAAGATAAGTAAAGAAGTATAAGACGATAGAAGTTGTACCTGAGGAAAGAATGAAAATTATAATGGAATTTCAATAGGAAAGTAAGGAGGAATATATTTCTATAGAAAAGCTAATAATTCAATGACAATCAGATGATTGAAGAAAACTTTTTTTCAACTTCGACTAATCTTACATTTATTGTATGTTCTTATTTGCTTTTACATTTTGGGTCACAAATTTATAGACATTCGAAATACAATTTGAAAAGATTCAGTCAAGAAAAATATATACATCTGTTTTGTTATTGTCTGAATTAATTTTATTAAATTGTTATGTTAAAATATTTACGTGACTTTCAAATGCCTAGAAATTTAAACGTTGTCACTTCCTTTGCACTAAATATCTTAGTGTACTAACAACCTTAAGCTTAAATTTTGGCAAAGATTTGTACTCAAATACAAGTTTAAATTTACAAAATTGACATCTTTTCTTCTGATGTGTGAGTGATGGATTCTGATTTACTTTTAAATATTGCTGCAGTGTTTGTATAAGAAATTCCTTACAGGAAACGTCTTGATTACATCTTGAAAACGACTTCTTAGGTGGAAACTATAGCAATATCACAAATAAAAAAGCAAATGCTCAATATAATAGAGTTCATATTTAGTCACTAGAAATACTAAGTAAATTCAACTTACACGCATATGATACATATACGATTCATTTCTTAGAACATGTATGTATTACAACATCCAATTTCTAACTATACCCAAGTATCTTTAACTTCTAGGACAATCGCTGTTTTGCTTTGTAAACTAAATTAACAAAACTCACAACAATGATACCATGCATTTTTCATAAGAAAGAAAAATTATACCGAACGCGCCCGCCATCACAACTGAAGTTGGGAGGGCACGGTAAATTTAGGGTTTTCATAGGTCATGATAGATTATATTATCTCCTATTTACATGTACACAAGTAGATTTTATATGTAGCCAAGAAAATCTTGGAAGGTCTGTCCCTAGCCCCTTTCTCGCTACGGACATGAAAGCATTCTCAAAAAACACTATAGTCCGGGCGCCAACCATAGGTTAGTATGCAAGTTGGCGTACGGAGGAAGTTATTGCTATTCTGTTGTCTGTGATATGATTCACTTGGGTATTTTGTCCCCACCAGGTTTTTGAGCAGTGACGTCATCAAAATTACACCTTGTGGGAAAAAAGCACGGACGTTTTGCGTCTGATTCATGTTTTCTATGACAGTAAAATGTCACTTAAATCCATGCTTGGTAGTTTATTCCCCTACTTACGATATGCAAAGTGAATAAGATTAATGTAAAGCGACAAATTCTAAAGATAGATTGCAACACCGTCTCCATAGATGTCTAATGTATTTTTCTCTTAGTGAAAACAACGTTACCCCTTCAAATGCCAACGAATAGAGTTCTGACTTTCTGAGAACAATGTTCGTATAACCAGTTGTAGGTAATCCGTGAAGAATCTTGAATTTCTATTATGTTCAAACTTTGAAAAATATTATCTATTCTCCCACAGTCACCTATTAAGTTCGACACGTATTCATTGTAAGCGGTGGCCTCATCTCCAAAGGACTGTTTGTTTTTGTTCATTAGTTTTCGTAAACAGTTCATGGCATTAAAAATAAAGCAAGTATCAGAACTTCATAGTACGGAATTTTCATGAACTGCAGAATGCATGCTACTCTACTTCTTGAATGAGGCTACTTTTCACGCTCTTAGTAAGTCTTTATTCTCTATCCAATAAAACTGAATTTTCTGAAAGCTCAAAGCGGAACAGTTCTTGCATCTGAATTACTTTCTGAATGGCAATATTGGTGACTGATTAGGAAAAATTCACTTTAGTTGCTGCTATTGGTTCATTAATGGAGAATATTGGCATTTGTGTCCTGTGTATTACATCGTGAATTCTCAGTATTTTGTATAAATCTGTGATAGTCCAAGCTACCTATAGGGAGACTGCACATTATTTCTTTGAATTCAATGTATTTGTGTTATAGTGCCACAACGGGGCTCCAGAGAGGGCACTCTCCACGTCTCTGGATACATGCTAGGCCCAGAAATAGACCGTCATAATTTATACCGAAACCCGGGAACGACGTTGTTCCTATGGATAGAAGACAGAAGGTGGGGACCACAGCAACCTTTGACTCAAACAGAACAGAAGAAAGGAAAGCAGAAATTGTACGAAGACGTATTACAGAAGTCTCACGCGATGGAATATATAATTCACTCATCAGTGAGGGTGTAGCAACCTCATGCTGCAATCACTCGTATAGATGTGTGAAAATTATACAGCCCAGAAGATGCGACGTCTGTATGCATGTCAGCTGTGCTGAAATCTCAGTGAAACAATGGGAGAAGCAACATGGAGTAAACGGTGAACGTGTGTTGGAATTTTGAATTTATTTTAAGGCAACGATGAACGTGTGTTGGAATTTTGAATTTATTTTAAGGCCCTTAGGCAACTGTGGCTCAGGTCAAATTGCGTGTTGGAAGCGGAACTAAGAATTTGCAGTCCATGTCAAATAGTGACCACACCCGCAGCAAGGGAAGAAGCTACGTCGGGAAACCATTCATTAGAAGACGTATCAAGACTATTAGCGGAGATGATAAGGCAACAACATGAGGCTGAGATGATGCAAGAGCAGCGATTGCAATAGCTACAGGATAAATTGACAGAGCAACAGCAGGAGGCTTAGATGAAGCAAGATTAACGTTTGGAACAACTACAGGAGAAACTGATGGAGCAACAACAGAAGGCTCAAATGAAAGAAGAACAGCATTGGCAGCATTTACAGGAGAAACTGACAGAGCAACAACAAGAAGTCCAGATGAAACAGGAACAGTATTTCCAGCAAATATAGCAATGGTTAAGGCAGTCCATGGCAAACTCTGAGGCACAGTGGTTAACCTAGGACAAAGAAATGAGGTGCATCGCAGCCACATGCCGACAAAACAAGGAAGAGTTAGCAGCGGCCATTGATGAAGAAATGAAGAAAGCACAATCACAAGCTTGCGGCTACCTGTTCTATTCAAATACGACAAGCTATGAAAGAAGTCGAGGGAAGAGTATCATCCGTGGAGAATATGCAGCTTACACAGTCAGGCGTCAACGAACGTATAGATCAGACGCTAATCGCCGCGGCCACAAGCATTTGCTCCGTGCAGGAGCAAGTAACGAGGCTTGAAGTGAGTAAGCAAGTGGAGAAGCTGGAGGCTATTGAACATATGAAGACACCACCAGGAGAAGCGCTGAATGTCAAAAAAAGAAGTGATCGCCGAGGAAGGGAATAATAAATCCTCCTCGAAAGGTACACTGTAAAAATTGGAGACACAACGTTCAACCAAAAAATGGAGGCAGCTGAGCTGCCTCCACTTTTTGGATTAATCTACATTCAGCCAGTTTTCGGTTGAACGTTTTACTCTCTGTAAAATTTCAAAATGCGTATATATGTTTTTTCCAACGTATTTCATTGAAGCAGAACATTTTTCAAAATAGAAAAGAAGAAAATATGATGTCCCTTTAAAATCTAAAATTAAAAAAAAAGAAAAGAAAAAAGTTCAGGTGGTCGGGTTTCGATCCAGGGTCCACTAGCACATTGATCAGGTGCTCTCGCCACTTAGCTACAAAGGCAGTTGATGTTTATGGCTTTCCGAGTGATATTCATAGTTAGGACTTTACTGCGCAGGAGGTTAATGATCAACATGTAGATTTTACTACGAGGAATGTCGGGAGAATAAAAGGAGAGATACGTTTGCTACTGTGTAAAGATCTATACCCAACTTAATTCCTCTTTCCGCCAATGTAATCATGTCGTTCTCGATCCACCAGTCAACTGTTTATTGTTCACAGTGTAAAAGCAACATAAACACTCAAAATAGTGGGGCGTTGAGTGACAAGCAAGTAACCTTACTCCTATTACTGTATTATAAAATATCCAACCAAGGCTTAAACTTCATCCACAAAAGTACGTAACCTCAAAACGGGTAGTTTAGCTTACACTTCGATCAGAAAATGACCGGATTTTAAGCGTAAAATAAGATGAACGTTCACCGGCGAAACCCTGGCCAGTTTCAGCCAATTTTCAGTTAACATTTACCATTACAAAGAAAATGTTAAACTTTAAAATGGAGTTAATGTTACCAGTTTTTCCACTAAAGGGTTTACACTATTTCCACATTTAAGAGTAAATACAACAAAACGCTAATTTTCGACTTTTGTTTCTCCATAAAGCGGAGTAACTTTCATCCATTTCGTGTTTCCACTTTTTACAGTGTAGTTACCAACAGTACAAAGTTCTGAAAAACGATTGTACTGTGTACAACGTTCCTACATATTTAGACCACTCATTGAGTCTCCACCATCTCATCCAGACACTCTTCTCACAACAATGTATTATGTGGAATCAGTTATCAGCGGAAGTTTTCCCTTCATTCACATCATTGCCGACATGCAAACATACAAAGTCATCATGAATATCAAGTGGACCGAAAGCGCTGGCCCCATGTTCTTGCTAGACTCTGAATAATGCACATACTCATGCCATTCATAGGATCCTTTGGTTAACTTACGAAAAAATATGGTTGGAAGGAATTGCTACTGTCAGCTTTTGAAGGAGTGAGCACTGGGCAAGTTGCTTTCTGGCAAATCATAAACGAAAGCAGTGCGAAGATTACGTATAGGGGCATCCATCCTTCTTAAAATCTTCATTCAGGAAGGGGTAACAACCGTTGGAGACTGCAGTCTAAGCTTGAGAAATGAAGAGAAAAGCCGAATGGTCGTTTGTGGGTGGACATGTTAATCTTACCAGTCGTTATTGTTCATTTGTTTATCAGGTCACACAGAGAGGACGACTGCCTACTTCAGCTATACTGTCACAAACGTATGGTTCCTTACTTTTTTGCATCTGCACATTTCAAATATGCGAGATACATAACATGGCATATCATCGAAATGGAAAATGCAGGTTTTCCTGTGGAACCGTTTGGGAAGCAAATATATATTAGGAAGGTAAAAACAAAAATAGGCCTTATTGAAAAGACACTCTCTTCTGATCAGGGACCTGAATGGATGTTTTCATACCATATCTGCAATACAGTATACAGTCAATGGATCTGAAGGATGACGATTTTCATAAATGCAAAATAGACATTTGTAAAGAAGAAGCAAATGGTGTTATTCTTAAACCAAAAGATATTGAGAAAACAAAACAAACTTTCCAGCAATGCATCACCCACTTACGACTGAAGTGAATAGGATTGTTAACATCGGTACTGGCCAGACATCAGACGATACTGTAAACGTACAAGATGCTCTGGCTATTGGAGATAAAATGGCTTCAAATTTTTGCAATAATTTGCCTCATGGATTTTACCACAGTCTAAGTAAAACTGTAAGCACATTCGCCTCACTAAAGAAAGAAGTTAAGATTGGGAAGAAGGAGTGTTACAATGTTGAAAAACCGTAAGGTCAATTATTAGTCATGTCGCAAAAGAAGAATATGGATATGTCTCATGCGTTCAATTTTTAACTTTCGTCTTCGTCATTCAGTCTTTTTGATGAGTATGGGAGCATGAGAAAAGGAAATAGAAGTATTCTTATGAAGTGGCTATGTTATCTCCTTCGGCCGTATTTCCTGACCTTGAAATCATTTATGGGGGTGCAACTGTGTTCAGTGGCCTGTTAAGGGAACCGTCTATGACAGTGGTTCTCAAACTTGTTTGGCTACGGAATCCTTTCAACCCTAAATACTAGCCTTCGGAACCCCAACATATTTTGTTAGACCCTGTTGTATGGGGGCCAAAGATATTGTCAATGACCCAACCTTATGGTCCAGTTGTTAACGTAGCGGACTCCGGCCCAGCAATGTGTAGGTTCGCGATGTTCGCCCTGCTGCCAGTCATCCTGACTGAGGTTTTTCAGGGAGTTCCTCAGTAGTGCCGAGATGGTATCTTAATTAACTCCCTGATGGCTACTTTTTAATCCCTAACCTCGGTAGAGTGGTCACGGAGAGACATCATCCTTCAGATGTGACGCACGTATGCTAAATTTGCATATTCAGCCCAGAAGAGAAAACTGAAAAGGGAAGTACATATGCAGTGGAGAAGTTAACTACTAAGATAAATTGGTTTTAATCAACAGAAAAAGCAAAACTTTCAGTTTTTTTTTAATATTCTAGCAAAAACAATAACAATCAAAGAACAAAGAAAATATTAAAAGCACGACAACTTTGTCTAATATAAGAATATTGATTTATCCACCTCAATACAAAGAATATAGTTATTTCCTGGTCATGCCAAGTTCTTTCACATCTGGCTTTATGCAAGAGAGTTGCAGTCGCATGTCAGGCTCAGCACCTCGTCTGTTGCAGTACTTCGTTTTTATGCAAACAAGTTGAAAAACTAA
This sequence comes from Lepisma saccharinum, assembly GCA_022664845.1. Lineage (NCBI taxonomy): Eukaryota > Metazoa > Arthropoda > Insecta > Zygentoma > Lepismatidae > Lepisma > Lepisma saccharinum. The sequence goes on from JAGDQP010001704.1 coordinate 40,144, forward strand.
TCTTTCACAGATACTTAATAACAAAGGGAAATAGAACTCTAATAATCTTCTGTGCTAAATTTGGGTATTGTGTCTTGGTAATGTACTAAAACGGAGCTTTCTGAAAACCCAGGTGTTGTATCGATGAGATTGTCGTAGTCTCTCGCATTTAGGATTCGAGGCTTGTTTTTAACATCAAACGGATTGTTTCCTTTGGAAATTACTGCGTGAGGGCTTCATTGATTTCTTTCAGCTGCTGGATAATTTCTGGGAAAATGTCAAATTCACGAGTGTTTCCTTCGTGCTCTTCCAGGAAATCATTCAGTGATGAAGGTATCAAATTCGCGTCTGGAACACAGGAAATCCAGAATTGCAACCTTCTTTGAATGCAAGAATATTTTCAGAGGCTGCGAAAATAGTTGTGTTCTTTCTTTGTAGAGCTAGATTAACTTCATTGTTTTTTTTTTTTGAGAATACGTCCGCTAAATATGCAAGCTTAATCAACGAAAGTTCATCATTCAGCTTTTCTTCGAAACAGGAACGATTATCAATTAGGAAAACGCGCACTTCGTCTCTTAGTTCAAACAGACGCACCAATGTTTCTTCCTGTGATAACCATAGTACATCTAATGAAGCAATAATGATGTGCGAACACTGCCCATAATTATCTTCAAATAAAATCTTGAATAGCCATTGAATAAAATCTTTAAATAAAATCTTCATCTGTCTAGATTTTATAAAATTGACTATTTTCACAGCATCGTCAAAAACAGTTTTAAGTATTGCATGCCAGTAAGGAATGCAATGACTCTTGGTTGAGACTTTTGCAACCAACTTGATTCGTAAGGATCACATTTTCCAACGTGCACATTTTCCAATCATTGCAGTCTTACTGTGTGTGTAAACGTCAGTATATATATTCCACGTAGTCTTGCCCACAAGACGAGATTGGGGATGTCTCGTTTCGAAAGTCTTGTCTAGAAAATGTCTCGTCTCATTTTCCATAGACATATTTTTGACTCGTCTCGTCTCGTGAGCAACACTAATCCCACGATACGCCATCATCTTTAAAAAATATGTTTACGAGTTAATACATTTCACCTCCTGTCGCTTTGGATGACAAAAGTTCACCCAAAAGATTCAATTCATCTAGTGAATTTTGATAAATATATCGCATAAATTCAAGAAGTACTACAAGTCCTATCCCTTCAGTAGTTCTGTTCATTTGAAGAGAAAGGTCTCTGGACTTGAGATGATGAATTAGCTCATTCTTCATATTGGCTGCTAGATCTCTACTTTCTTGAGACACTGTGTCGTTCGAGAGAGGAACGAGAGATATTTGTTTGGCCGAATTTTCGTTGAATACACACTTCACCAAGTGAACAGCACAGGATTTAGTTAATTCCCCAGCTTGAGGTGTTCGGTAGCTGAGAATGTAAAATGCGTCAATTGCCTTCTCGTTTACAGTATCAGATGCCTTAAGATTTTTGAGACTTGATTTATCGCGTTTGCGCGCAAAAATAACTTAGGCCTTTATTTCTGTACTCGGAATGTTTGGATTCGAAATTATGACGCATTTCAGCAGGAAACATAGAATTTGCATTCAAAAACACATTGGTGGTGGCTGTTAGCGTCTACAAACAGAAAAGAAACGTAACTTTGATCATAATTATGTTTCTTATTTACGCAATAGCGTGTTCTGCTTGGGGCAAAACACTATTTCTCTGTTCCAGCATATGTATTATCATCTTCTACCATAGATCATTTTGTTTCTTCGTTGTCATGTGTTGAAGGGGCTGGGCACTTTCTCTTTGTGGTGGTATTTTCTATATACTTGCTACTTTTAAAGGTTAAATGGATGCATTGAAAATCATATGGAGTTGATATAACTTTTACTTCGTTGAGGTTGGAAAATTTCGCTGAGTACCATTAACACGTAATTTGAAGCAAATGTGTATAGAATGTACACTGTACAGTTACTCCATGGTGAAAAGGAGGAAGTTCACCGATTATTTGGAAATCTTTGTTATCGATACCAGGATTTTTCACGGGCAGTGTCGCGGAGCCCCGGTGGAGTCTTCGCGGAGCTCCAGGGTTCTGCTGAGCACACTTTGAAAACGGCTGGTTTATGATCTGAACACCAATCTCACTCACTCCTGCAGTACAGAACATTATGTCATTGTAATGTTTGATAAATATAGGCCGCAGTCCATCAAGTCTCATAAATGAGAGAGGCGTTATGGTTGAAAAAACTCTCATGTTGTCCTCTCATCGTTCATGATATTACCTTCTCGAAGGTAGTAATGAGTAATGAAAAAATAAAGAACATGTAGCTTTTCTAAATAGTTCATCATCCGTAATATCAATGCGGGTCATTTTGGTTATAAAATGTGGCACCTGTTTTTCAAGACTTTCTACATTTGGCCAATCGATGCGTTGGGCCTTTCTGTTATACTCAAGGCTTTCCTTACTAGAGTACATTTTTATAAACTTATAACAAAAGTCTTGGTAGTTAAAACCATACTTCTGCACTACCTGCCATTGCTCTCCTAATATGTACTTCTAATCTTCTCTTGCACCTAAGGTATTAAAATGGTGAGTTAATTCTTTCAGATATTTCGTCGGACTTACTTCGGAGACTTAGGACCCACCATCTGGGAACATTGTTGTTGTATTTAATCCTCACTTCTTTGGCTCTCCTCTTTCTTTGAACCTTTCTAAGTTTTCATCAGTCTCTGCACAACATACGTTCTTTCTCTTTTGGTAATCGTCGTCCTGCTGCTAATTTCGGACAGGTGATGATGGTATTCTACCTCCTCATATGTTATGAGATGAGTTTTCACGTCATCTCCTTCCCCGATGATATTGGTATGCCTAGGTACTTCCCTTGTTAATACTTTTCCACAATATTCCTTCAAATGCTGCTGGATGCTTTCTGGTTATATTCTAACCTTCTCTTTCATTTGATTTATGCCCTTTGAATTTCTCTGTATATCCGTATTAATGACTTTTCGTATACTTTGTATATCTCTCATATCTTTTCCTCGTCACTTTCTACCACCGCAAACCTGCTGTCGGCATTTTAAATATGTGTTATGAGTTTTCAATTAACTGCGTCGCTGTCTGATTTTATTTTGTTGAAACCAGATTGGCACTATACTCGATATTTCTTTACCTTTTGTCAATGTCTGTCTTCAATGAGTTGAACTTCTGTTCTTGATCTATTCTCAAATCATTATTTTTTTAAAATCTAATTTATCGTTTTGTTCGTTAATTGTTTGGTCCACATTACTGAAATTATGGCCTAGGCTGCTGAACTTCTGCTTTTGATCATTGAACTCTTATTCTCGTCAGCTGAACTTCTTCAATAACTGAAATAATAATTAAAGGCTTGCATCATCTTCTTCCTTCTGAACAAGTTCAATTTGAGTCCCTCTCGCTCCTTCCTCCGTCTGTTTGGTTATATCTTCCCTTTTTCGCTTCCCAATTTGCTTAATGCTTTATTCTGGTGAGGGTAACTACCCCTACAGTGGGTACTCCTTCGAGACTTACATTCTTCTTTTTGTTACTCTCCATCCTGGAATAAGGTTCTTCTCAGAAGCACTACAAAATTTCCCTGGACTGGCATTTTGGCCAAAAATTTCAATCGGATTTCGAACCCGTTAAGCTAAGCGCCAATAATGTAAAAGGATCCCTGAATACCTCTAAATCATCGGCATAATCATTACTCGCGCTATAATCATCCAATTTAAAATATTAGCATTGAAAATTCCGAAATATTACTTGGTGGTACGGCGAAAGTATGACTTTTGGTTTAGTGGTACGCCAAGTGTGAAAGTCTTGGCACATCCAAAACATTTATACATAAGATAATTCTTCATATAAAAATCAACAACGCTTAGTAATACAATACTAATGAAAATAACCAGAAATATGATTTTATATAAATTAGTTTGGGGACGATATAATTATGTGATTTATGGGGGGATTTATAAAGAGCAATGCACATCATGCAGGATCACGGCTAGCTGTAACCTGGCCACAGCCCGAAATTATGACGTCACTGTACTAGTCCGAGCAACCGCCATGTTTGATAAGTCTTGTTGAACGTGAACATGATGTATGTGGATTTATTGAAAATAACATTAATAAATGTTTATCATATGATTTGAAAATGGTGTTGACGTGCCTGTATGTGTATGACTGCATTTGAAGATGCTGACTTACAAAATAAGGTAAGTTTGTTTTTATTGCTCCATCATTTTTGTTAGGTATCTAACACAGATTTTTGAGTGCTGTGAATATCGTTAGGGTTGATTTCTATGATCCCTTATTCTTAACAAAATTTGATTTTTGTAATTTGAAATAATTTTAATATGAAACCGACAGAAGTTTATTCCTCACATTGCCACGATAACTCACCTTGGAAGGATTTAACTTCGTTTTAACTTACTTGTAAAAGCAAGAATTAATTAATATTAAAACAAGGGTTATAGTTAAGGTTAATTTGTCTAAGAACTAGACAAATAAGTTTAAATGCTATTGACAAGGTTGGATATTGGTTTTACATTTTCTTGTGAGAAAAATTACGAAATGAAGATCCAGTGCGAGATAACACCTTATATAGAGAGTACAAGAGTGCTTAGCTAGCGAAAGTGTTCTATGGAATACATCTCTTTAACTATTCCCAAAACAAGCCATCACATTTCTTGCTTTAATGGCTGAAGCTCATAGGATGGAAGTATCGTAATTATCTATTTTTGCTGCCACGGTTCTAGAACATTGGTCCGCGACGGTGAATTCAGGACAGTAGCAGTTAGAAAAATGCTATTTCTATTTCAGTTAACATAATATAATAGCCGGGTACACTGTACTTCATGATCTCCACTAATGTAGAATTTACAGGAGAAATATAATATCTTGTAAACATACGCGTAGATGTGTTGAAGCCTAAAATATAGAAAAGTTTCAACTCCACGAAGTGTGGAAAATGGTTGGGAATATAGCTACTTGCTCGTTGGGATCAAGCATACAAAGTATGTTAAAAGTCGTGTCCAACGCATGTAGTAACTATATATATATATATATATATATATATAACCTGTTTTAACTTATCTGTGTTCGCTTGACATACTGTTCGTGATATTTGTAACAAAATTCATCATTCATAACACGAATCGTCGATATTAGCATTCATTCACATAGGGACAAGTTTGTTATGTTGATCAACTCAGGTACCTATTTAACTAAACAACAATGGCACATAGCTTTTCGTAAATGTGTTTGAATAATGACTGCATCTATGTGTTTCTAAAAGTGCATGTATACATTATTTGCAAAGGAATAATGGTATAGAGCGTACATACAGCTCAATATTTTGCAGAAACTTAAGGAACCGAAAGTAAAATTCATCGGTATAGTTAAGGCGTTTGTCCAACTTTTATTCACTAACTAAAGATAAAACTAATAATGTATTACTTCCCCAGTGCAGTGTATAATCACATGAAGGCTAACGATCTTCAGCTTCTACTATATGGTAATATATCTTTCTACTGTTGTTATTTGCAATATTTCTATGCTTCCAAAGTTAGATATTCATATTATTTCGGATGTCTACAACCCAGAACGTGATACAAAATTGAGAACATTAGTCAAAGACGTATGCGTGTCCTAGCTCTTACATCACTCATTGATTTTTTGCATTACGTTCTGCATTGCAAACATCTGAAATAATACAACACTTCGGAATCACATTCAACGTCATGTAACAGAAGTATATAATACTAAGAATTACTGGAATTCCTTATATAACTGTGAGCTTTAAGTATCAAAGTAAGAAAAGTGACACTTTGTTTTGGGAATATTTAAGAACTCTAGTAGTATGGAAACACTCTCACTAGCACCCTTGTACTTGATGTAAAAGTTGTTGATTTCATAACTTGGTCACTAGATCATTTCGTAAAAATTATTACAAAAAAAAAAAAAAATGAAAACCCAATGTCCACCCTTGTTTAAACGTACTTGTTTACTTTTAGACTGTACCTCCTTAACTATTACCCTTCTTTATCCTTAACTGGCCCTTGCTTCTGCAAGGAGAGTTACAGCTAAATTAAATCCTTCCAAAGTAAGTTGTCGTGGGAATGCGAGGAATAAAATACCGGAGTCACATTAAAAGCATTTAAGATTACAAAATTCCATCTTCGTAGATGCACGTAAGGCTTCATTTCCCCTTTTCCTAACCACAGATGCGCAAATTCAGCCAGAAAGTGGAGAGAACCTGTTTGTATACCTCCCCAACTCTTCAACAGCAAATAAGTTAAATTCCCTGGTTATAAATCAGGTAGCTTACCTTTTATGTAGAAAGTTTTTATACGATCTTTAGTTTTTGGAAGATAATTTTAAGAGAAGACAACTAAATACATGTAAAGAATTAATTTGACGTTTTAGAGTAATCTTAAGTTGGCCCTCTCTACGGGGACGGTGTTATCTCTGTTGATCTATGAATCCGCACTCTACCTCGTATAACAAACGGCGTTCACGTCGCCTGCATCGTCATGATAGCTCGCGGAAGCCTTTCAACGCCAACAGAATCTAACATGTAACAAGGAAAATAATGTTTTATAGACAAAACTTGAGCGCTCCCATATAATGTAAAACTTTCTTTGAGGAGTACCCTAAAATACACGATACAACAATATATCATTCAAGTGTTGTCGAATTGTCGGGACATTTTATTGTATCACTTCGGTCATCGTTTTCTAGTCCATCGTTGAACGATAGTCTTCACTTGAAAATTTAAAAGCAATTGTTTGTCCTCCTTAGTGCTACTTCGGACCATATAAATTAATTGTATTTATTTATTGAATACAACAGGTTAATAGCCTAATTGTGGTGTTCAACATACACATATGACATTTTCTACATACACATATAGGTGTAGCATACATATTTGGAGCTGCATGGTAACATATTCTGCATAAAGTTTTCATTAATTTATATAAGAATGAAATTCTCTCATATTTATGTTAAATATATCAATCTCAGGACATTCTTTAAGGATACAATTATATAATGAGCACATTCTCCTAACAATCGATATGTCCATTGCTTTAGTTCTTTGGGCCGAAAGCTGGAAGACAGCATTACGCGGTCGAGTTACTCTATGCTGTACATACAGCCCTAATTCAGATAATAAGCTTTCTGAGTCGATTTTACTGTGTAAGAGTTTGTGTAGGAAAGTTAAGAGAAAACTAACTTTTCTGTTTTCAAGAGATTGTAACCTGTACTTATTTACCAGCTCTAAGTACGTTTCAAATTTAGGATATATTCCAGTTTCTTGTATGTAAAAAATCGTACAAATTTAGACTGTATAATTTCAATTTGCTGAGAGTTCTTCTGTGTATTAGGATCCCATATAATTGCTGCGTATTCTAACTTTGATCTAACGAGAAATCGCTAGTTAACCTCATTACAAACCCGAGGTTCCTGTAAGCTTCGCTAACAAGGCGATTTATGTGCATGTCGAATGACAGGTTAGATTTACTGCTTACACCAAGATCAGTAATAGAATCTACTCGAACTTTTGATTCGAATGTCAAATAGTTTGTTTTTCTCGTATATGACATTTCACTACATTTATTAATGTTTAATAATAACATGTTTGTTTTACACCAATTGGAGACTGCATTAATATAATTTTTAAGGAGACTTCGTCTAATTCGGAGGAAATACTACAACAGATTTTTAAATCTCCAAACAGAAGTTTCTTGGAGGATGTTATGACAGCAGGCAAATCATTTACAAAAAATAAGAACAAAAGGGGTCCAAGGGTCGATCCTTGAGGCAGACCAGAATTTACAACATATTCCTCGGTTATACTATTTTTGTAACGAACACGGTGTTTACGGTGACACAAATAGGATGCTATTAACTGGCAAAGTTTTCTGAGAATTTGAATGAATGTTACAAGCTTGCTAAGTAGGATGTCATGATTAATGACATCAAAGGCTTTCGAGAAGTCTGTGTAAATTACGCCTACTTGACCTCTATTATCAATTTGTCTAGCTAAAAAATGTGTGAATTCATCAAGGTTAGTTGCAGTCGATTTATTTGGCAAGAATCCATGTTGGAAGGGCGAGATAATTGAGCGAACGTGTGAGTATATACGTTCATGTATAATAATTTCAAATACTTTGGCTGGCGCAGATATTATGGCAATTGAGCGACAATTTTTAATATCATTACTCGTTACACTGCTTTTAGGAAGGGGACAGATATCGGCAAGTTTCCATTTGGCATGGAATTCACAGGTTGCTAGCGATTTATTGAAAATCACTTGCAGTGGATATTAATTATAGTATTTCGGAACAGCCTTTGATAATATAGGATGGGATTTTGTCAGCCCGGAAAGATGTCCGAGGTTTCAGTTTTTTAATAGCTTTTCCTACGTCCTTCAGTTCAATGTGTTCGAGAAATAATTTATCTAAAATTTCAAAACAATTGTGTTCAGTTAAAGTATCAAGGTTATATTTTGATATATTATGCTATGAATGCATTATGCCTGAAACTTTTGTTTATGTAATGTTTCACATGAATAAACATATGTCTCTAACCTCAACTACAAGTAGTATTATAGATATGCACTGTTTCAGCAGGCGGAAAGAATATTCCTTTTTTCTGTTGAAATTTCCTGTAAATCTCGCTATATTAACTGTACCCTGACTTTTGGATTTACAAGAAACATACTTAGATTTAAATGAAACTCTCACAGTTGATAGTTTTCAACGTGAAAAGAAATAGTGTAAGCTTCTAAGTTTCGCAATGTTCTCTAGAAGGGGCTAGGTGATTGGAAAGTTTCGTGATTTCCTTGTAAAATATATTGGTTGATTCACATTTGGACCATATAATTTCTACAGATTTGACACAACATGAATGTAGCCATATCAAATGTGAATGAGACCAAATACCGCATCTCTGATGCATGCTACTTTCTCCGTCCGCCATCTTGGGTCCACCATCTTGAATTCAATTTATTTTTTCCAAATGGCAATATGCGCCAGTTACATATCAAATATACCTGCAATTTTTTGAAAATATCACTGGTGATATTAGGTTTATTAGATTTCTAACCATTTTCAAGTTATTGCGTGTTACATTTTATATTTGGTATTTATTGAACTCTCCATATAATTTCCAAATAATTTATACAGGTTATATAAGATATGAACGTATTCATACGCAATGTGAATGAGACCAAGTACTGCATCTCTGAAACATGCCACATGCTCCGTCTGCCATCTTGGATTCTATTTATTTTCTTCAAGTAAGAAGAGGAGCATATGACATATCAAATTCCTATGCAATTTTCTCAAGAGCTCGCTGATGCAGTTTGTTTACCGTATCTTTAACCAGTCTCAACTCATTTGAAAAAATCCAGACTACTGTAACAATGGGTGAAAATGACAAAATAAGATAAAATCGTGCCTGTTTTTGTCAGATAACATAATAACTCTAGATACCCCGAGAGTCATCCTATTACACATAGCGAAGTGGTGAAACTCTTTCAAAAATTTAGACAGACAGGCAGTAGGTGTAATAAACCGAAAAACGGTGGCCCAAAATGGCAACTCATGTGCAGGCAGCAACTGTGGTTTTGATAACGCTTGTTAAAAGCCATACGAAGAACACACGAAGTAAATTATGGGAATGTGGCCTCAGTCAAACTTACGTTATTCGTGTCTTTTGTAAATATAAATGGCCCCCGTACAAGCTGTAAATGCTACATGAATTAAGTGAGGATGATACGAGAGGCCCTGAAGCAACTTTGGGGTAATCAAAATTTTGCATTAAAGATCCATTTATTAAAGGATAGGTCCAACATCAATTCACACTGGAAAATGCAAGTAAAAGGAAAAGTTCTGATGTGGTATGATATATCGCATACTCGAGTAATTGATGCAATGTTTTTATGATACTTTATCTGGTAATAGTTATTTCCTCACTCTGAAAGATTAAATCTTCTCATTTATCTTACATGAAGACTGCGATTTCACTAAATCCCTTCCACAGGACGGTGTTCTTCTTTATTTCACTGTACCTGTTTGTACATATCTAGATAAATAAATAATTTTGTAGGTAGCCACGGTCATGAAATCAGTACTCTCTCTCTCTCTATCTCACACTCACTCACTCACTCCCCCCCCCCCTCTCTCTCTCTCTCTCTGTGTGTGTGTGTGTGTGTGAGTGTTCTTTTATTACTGATAAAAATGTCACCACGCGTTTTTGTTACTGACAAATATACTTTTATTTATATCAGTGAGAGCGATTAGCGAAAAGCAAGTGACACCAGTGACATTTTGAGAAAATTGAAGGTATATCTGATATATAACTTCCGCCTACTGCCATTTGGAAAAATAAATTGAATCCAAGATGGTGGACCCAAGATGGCGGATGGAGAAGGTAGCATATGCATCAGAGATGCTGTACTTGGTCTCATTTACATTTGATATAGTTACATTTATGTTGCGTCAAATCTGTAGTAATACAGACCCTGGCCATAAGACCAGTAGGAACTTTGACGTTGATTAAGTTTCTCTCCGGATCCTTGTAGGCGATGTCTAAAGAAAAGAAAAAACTTTGGTAGACATCTGAAAACCCGGGCATAACTTTTATATGACGCCATATTGTGCAACCCCCACAGGAGTTTTATGAAATTAGCAGGACTTCATTTGTGCGGCTGCTGTTCAGCTCCTAATTATCGTAAGACAAAGAATTACACCTCGTTGGAAAGCTCATGAAACGCACATTTCATAAAGATATCGTGTGTGCCCATGTGGCTCGTTGTTTCTGAGAATCAGACAAAGTTTCGAAATTTTATTGAAAAAAATATAATTTTATTGGTAAATAATTGCGGATGGCAACACTGTCGCTTGGACTTTGTCAACGTAAGATACCAGCGCGCGTATCTTACAACAACCTGTCACTCTGGACGGGAACAGTGGAGCTCGGAATAAATGATGGGCGGGAATAAACCAGTGTTTCCAACCTATGTCAATTTATCAGAAAATTTCATTTTTTAAGCTGGTCTCTCAGTTAGTAATCACGAAATAATGAAATCTTACAGGAATCTTGCGCACAATGCAATTCGGCCCTGTACTGTAAACTCTGCATTCCCAAGTCATTTTACGGCAAAGTAACTTCACTATTGGAGTCATTAATAATTTCGATCACGAACAATCGTGCCTTTCTGGCATGCAGGGAACTCATTCATGATACTGTCATGGTTTTGTTTCAGGAAGTACAAAGTATAATTCCCAGCAAGCCAAAGCTATTAGCAGTGTCTAAGAATAAACTCGCAAAAATAAATGTTACTACTCTTCTTCAATGCCAAATACTTAGGTATTATCAGAAACTGTCAGCTACTGTGACTATTCCAGGCGACTTTGAAGTCATCAGAGAGAGCAATATTGAACAAATGCGTTAGATCGAGAAGGAAAAAACTGTAATAAGCATGCTGAAACTATTGCAAACATTTATAGTACATTAACATGGTCTGGTATTCATGCTCTTGTCTCAAGAAGAAACGTTCGACTACAGCATGTAGGTCTCCTTCGAATGCTGTCCTATTCGGTTACAGCTTACCCATGTATGAAAGCATTTCAAAGCTTGATCCATCTACTCGATCACAAGGTACTACCAGTATACTGTGACGAAGGTGTTTTCCATATCGCTGTTGAAATTCAACTAGCTACAAATGAAGCTCCAAACACTGTGCACCTCATGGGATTTTCCGTTTAGCCAAAGTTTTAGTTGCGTATATTGGAAGATACATTAACGGTAGTGGACTGGGAGCAGTGCTTATTGAAAACAACGTGTTCGGACAAACGTAATGGAGACTGTGCAGAAAGGTCACAATTGCGTCATATCAGTGAAAGGGTTGTTAATGTGGACAGAAGTGGAAAGCATTTTTTAATATCATAGAGAATGATGAAGAATTGCATGCCCAAGTTATGAATATTGTTAATGACATGCAAACAAACACAAAGAAGCAGAACAGTATATGTTTTACGAGTTAATTTCTACCTAGGAGAAAATATTAAAATCGTTTGATGATTTCACCCAAGCAAAGGTTCAACTTTCTGATCAGTGTCAATATTTGGAAGGATTTCTGCTCTTGATTGGTGTTCTAAAGAAGTTAATTCGAGCCGAAAGAGAGTGAAATTGGAACATCTACCTACAAGCAATAAAATAAATTCTTCCAATTTTCATGATGTTCGACGGAGTGACCTAAAACAAAAATTCAATTGAATTTGAACGAGTGAAATATTTAAGGCAAGGTTCTCTATTCTTCGAACAAATACTGACTTCAGAACAGAAATCCGGAAGTGTATAAAAAGTTCAAATCAGGGTATTTTGTTGTTTGACGACCAGAAGGGAAGTTTAATGCCATTGGCATGGCTCTCGAACATACAATAAATAGATCTCAGAAGTCAGCTGGAGAAATCGTCGGTCAGACAAAAAGGAAGGACTACATCGCTCAGTGGGAGCTAGTTTATCATGAGGTCCTCTTAGGAAGAAAACATTGCAAGAGTTGATGAATGTTATACCGGATGATTATGAATTGATGATTCACCTTGAGCTAAAGGAAGATTCAGATATCAAGTGGAGGCTAATGTTCAAAACATGCTCCAATACATAGAAAACCGAAGAAATTCCTATCTCAAGAAGGGTGAAATCCATAACATTGTAACAAACGAATGTGTTCCAGAATCAGCTACTAAACAACTGCTACAGTTTTTAACAACAGTAAAACAAGCTGTATCATCGTTTCGTGAAGAAATGTACACAACACGCTCAAAATACTTTCTGCATCTATACATAAGCAAAAGCTTCCAATGTTTAAAAGTGTTTCTCACTGCAATACACCACAAAGGAAACAAAATGTGAAACACAGTATCAGACATTTTTTGCAGATTTAAAGGAAGATGAACATTGCCAAGGAAAGAAGAATGCCACTGGAGGAAATACTAGAGCGATAACGTTTCTTCTTCATCATAGTTAGATGAGCATGGAGCAACAATTAAACAAATGAAATTACAGCTGATGTCTCAGTTAATCAAGAAAGTTGATTGTTTAGGCACTGCTTTTCAGAAAGAGTGTTTGCACAAAACCATCGTAAGTTGTTGATCTGATGAATCAGTTCCGTAGGATACAGACGAACGGAATCAACACCTTTGAAGATTTGTTCAGGGTCCTTCAAATCAATGGGAGCTATGTCTGCAAATTCACTGGCGTTGACTTCGTTCTTGACAACTATCTTCCATCATCAATCAAAAATGCAGAAAAAGAACAACGGTGTACTGTTAAACCTTTACCATTGACCTCTATTGCTACTACTACGAAGTTACGTGTGCAGATGGATAGGTCTCATGCATCAGTTGACAACATAACATTAATTCAAGACGCATTCAAGAAATATCTCTTAGAAGTATCACCAAGTCAGTAATTAGAGACAATAGATAGTAGTATCACCCTGTTCAATAAGGATCACAACGTATGATAATTATTACTAATGACCCAGACATCTTTGTACTACTTCTTCACTTCTATACATTCCTTCACGGTAACAAATTGTTTGAACTGTGGATCAAAAAGTCTGTGTGAGAAAACATACCAATTCGTGTTTTGCAAAAGAGATATATGTAATCAGACAAGCAATCCTATCAATGCATTTTCTTACCGGGTCTGATGGGACAGTAAAATAGGTACCAAGTGTCAGCACTAAAAGCAGAACCAGAGAAATACCTTCAAAACGTTCTTCAAAAGGTTCCTCCTTGTCCTCAGACCTTCGAAATTTCAGAAGAATATTTGTTGAATGTTCTCAAACCAGTGTATAAATGCAAGACCTTTGATGAGCTCCAATGTCAGATGTTGTTAAACGCCAGTGGACCAAATAAACAAACCCTACCATGCACCCTACGAAGTCACCTATTGAGATCATTTTGCGTGGTGTATACATATTCTTCAGTTTTAAACATAAGAATCTTAATGAACTACTAGTGCTGACGATACATACCGTATGCCAAAACCTTGTATCCAAACTCTTCCAAAAAATGTCACTGTTACATGTTCATGTGAGAACTGCCACACAAAACTGTGCCGGTGAAAATTACTGTTATTATTATATCCGAGCAGCAACAAAACACTTTCGAAGCCCTTGGTGAATAAAGATATTCATATAATATTACGTTTGAATTACGTTACTCTGTGAACTTATATGATATTGACTTACGTTTTTAATCTACGTTGCTCCGGTACGATTAAAGTACAATGCATTTTGTTTTAAATCTTGTCCCCTGATGATGATGCATGTCCTTAATAAATTATATTTACTCAGGCATTTCATATAAATACTCAGGTATCAGATTAAGGAATAAAAATACAAAAACAGGTTGGGCCTATTCAGGTATGATATAAAAAAACAACATATTTTGGCTCCGTATAAAACTCAAGACCATGTTACCAGATGTCTACGAAACATTGTCTCTCCTTTAGACATACCTTAATAGGATCCAAAAAAGAAAAACATATCCGACCTTAAAATTCCTACCGGTCATATCGCCAGAGAACAAGTGGAAACGCACTCGAAAATAGAAATCGCAAACTTTCATTCGCGCTCCTATGGTTCAGTTCCTAATTATCGAACGACAACGAATTACACTTCGTTGAGAATTTAATGGAACATAGAATTCAAACATGTATCACTTCCTTTATTCCGTGCAACATGAAGACGAGAAAAATAAAACTTTTTAAAAAAATCAGTTTTTTTTTTTTGCTAAAAATTTAAGTTTGTACTACTGCCGTTATTGTTCACCCTTGTATTGCCCATGACTTTACGATTCCTTTGTATGTTGAATGTCTTTGTCATGCGTTTGCGCATTTTCGACAACCAACATTTAGCGACAGTGCTGCTAGGTACGCTTTGATAAAAATGAAATTTTCCGATAAAATGACCTACGGTGGAAACACTGGCTTATTCCCATCCGTCATTTATTCCGAGCTCCACTGTTCCCATGCATAGTGACAGATTGTTGTAAGATACGCTGCCGGTATCTTATTGCTGACAAAGTCCAATCGACAGTGTTGCCACCAGCAATTATTTACCAATAAAATTATATTTTTTAATAAAATTTCGAAACTTTCTGTCTGATACCCAAACAGAATGAGCCAGATGGGCACATATTATATCTTTTACGCAATGTGCATTTCATGAGCTTTCCATCGAGGTATAATTCGTTCTCCTACGATAATTAGGAGCTGAACACAAGCCGCGCAAATGAAGTCCTGCTAATTTCATAAAACTCATGTGGGGGTTGAACAATATGGCATCATATAAAAGCTATGCCCGGGTTTCCAGATTTACCCAAGTTTTTTTTCTTTTCTTCAGACATCGTCTACAAGGATCCGAAGAGATACTGGTCTTATGGCCAGGAACTGGACTATAGAAATCATATGGTCCACATTTGAATCACCAAATGCATTTTACAAGGAAATCACAAAACTTTCCAACCTTCTACATGAAATTGCGAAAAGTAATAGCTTGCACTATTTCTTTTCACGTTGAAAACTGTCAACTGTGAAAGTTTCATTCGAATCTGAGTGTCACTTTGGGTATGTTCTTTGTTATAAATATTTCTTGAATTTCATCACAATTCCGTTTCTTTCTTTATAAAGTCTGTGTTTTTTGTAATTTTCTGACACAGTTTCAGGATATATTCGTTTAGCAATCTTCACATCGTGAACTACATAGGATTTTAATGTTAGATAAAACCTTATAATTCTCAGCCGACAACATGTAGACCTAGGAAATGAATTCCAGTATTCAAGAATAAAGAATTATTTTTATTTTATTTATTTATTTATTATTAAGTTTCAGATACAGCTTGAGTTGCCATTTTACACAGAAACAAAATAACAATGCAACAAACTAAATAACTTCACTACAAACTAAATAACTTTACTACAAACTAAATAACATGAAATTAAATTTTAAACAACACATAACACAGCAATTGATATAAAAAACATAACGATTATTCTACACAAGAGGAATAACTCACATATTTGTATTTAGCGTTCGATGGAAAGTGTGTTCAGATCCGAAAATATCAATATTTGAATCAAGGTTATTGTACATAATTACTAGTCTATGGAATAAGGAGCGCTGCAGTATACTTAGCCTAGGCGTGGCACAATGAAGGAGGTTATTATTTCTGGTTATTCGCAAGGGAACACGGAAGTAAAATTTAGATATCAACTCTCCAGTTCTAAGATTACCATTAAGTATCTTGTATAAATACATCAAATCTGCCAGCTTGCGACGAGAAGAGGGTACGTGGAGACCAACAACGGATAATAACTCTGGTTTGCTGAAGCTACGTACTGATGGTATTCTTCTTTTGACTATAGCAAGAAAAAAGTTCAGAACAGAATCAATATGAGATAGATTAGAAATACTAGCCATGTTCCAAATTGGGGAGCAATATTCAATTTTAGGGGAGATGAAGGTTTTGTAGAACATACTCAATGAATGAAGGTCCTTAATTTCTGTAAATCTATAGAGAAGACCAAATAAGCGCATAGAATTGTTAGTTACAGAAGTCACGTGATCAGCAAATAGAAGTTTTTCGTCAAATACCACTCCAAGGTCCTTTTGAGAAGAAACTTTAGCAATAGGATTATCATCAATGATATAGACAGATGGGATTTGATTCCTCTTTAATGAAATAGTAAGAAAAGAAGATTTTGAGGGATTTATTTTCAAGTTCCACGCATCACACCAGTCCAAGAGGTCAGAGATGGAATTTTGGAGATCAGCAACATCCTGTAATGATCTGATTTCTCGAAATAATTTACAGTCGTCAGCAAAAAGAAGAATTTTGGTTTCAGATGACGAGAGATAAGATGGGAGATCGTCCATATATAGAAGGAAAAGGAGGGGGCCCAAAACACTACCTTGAGGTACACCAGAGAGAACGGGAACAAAATTAGAAGATGATCCAGAAAGAACAACACGTTGTTCGCGGCCAGTGAGATAGTCTTGCAATAATGAAAGGAAGTTACCATGGATATTGAATCGGTGAGCTAATTTATAAAGAAGAAGATTACAATCAATTCTATCGAAAGCCTTACTAAGATCTAGGTAGATGACATCAAGTTGTGTATTATTGGACAGGCATTGGGTAGCATCAGAGAGTAACAAGGACAGGTTTGTAAGAGTGGAACTACCAGGAAGAAAGCCATGTTGAGCAGAGTCTAGATAGGGTGAGACAAAATTATAAAGTCTATCTTTGATGATTCTTTCACACACCACAGATAAAATAGATAAAAGAGAAATGGGTCTGTATGAAGAGACATGGGTCTTATCTCCAGATTTCAGAATGGGTATAATATTAGCCTGTTTCCAAGAAGAAGGAAATACACCTTCGGCAAAACATCTATTTAGAATACGAGAAAAAGGGTAAGTCAATGACTCAGCAGCATTACGTAAAAAAATCGCACTAATGTTATCATAGCCGGGAGAACGATTTAGAGGTAAAGAAGAAAGCAGATATTTTACCTCATCAGATGATGTACTTAATGAAGACAGTGAATGTGAACAGATCAGTTGAAGCTGAGGAGGTGGCAAAGGAGGAGATTGGACACAGAAATTGTTGGAGAAGTATTCATTCAATTGATGTACCCACTTTTTACCAGCCGCTGTAGCCGAATCGTAAATTAACTCTGTCGGAACACGTGACTGACATCTTCTTGAGTTTATGAGGGACCAAAATCTTTTAGGATTGGTACATATTTCAGATGTTACCTCGTTAATATAATTTTGATACTTTATCCTAAGCAATTTCTTGGAGTAGCGCCTGATCTGGGAGAAAGAGCAATAAGTATGTGCATTAGGATGTTGCTTCCAAAGCTCCCATGCAAGTTTTTTATTTTTCAAAACAGACCGCGCTTCTGTATCAAACCAGGGAAGATATTTAGAGGATCGGAATTTCTTTGTAGGGACAAAGTCTTTACAGGTAGCATGAATTACATCCGTGAACAAATCAATAGCTTCATTTACAGTTAAGTTTTCAAGTATACACCATGGGAAAAGAGAAAGAGCGCGGTTAATATCATTCCAACGAGCTTTTCTCCAGAGAGGAATATGCTGCCTTGGAGTGAAAGGAGGAGCTTTCAACTTTGTTTTTAAAATATTAATGTATAGTTCCACCTCCAAACTCTCGTGATCTGATGAAAGTAA
Organism: Lepisma saccharinum; assembly: GCA_022664845.1. Taxonomy (NCBI): domain Eukaryota; kingdom Metazoa; phylum Arthropoda; class Insecta; order Zygentoma; family Lepismatidae; genus Lepisma; species Lepisma saccharinum. Next base: position 58,421 of record JAGDQP010001704.1, read on the forward strand.
ATTTAGAGATGGAGTGATAATACATTTATCACATGTGGATAACACATAGTCCAAAATTCTATTGTGTTGGGAAAGTCCGAGACCATGTATAAAAGTTCCCATGAACCAAGCTTCATTACTGTCTGTGGGAACACCAGTTTTTATACTTGACCACACCATGTGCATATTAAAATCTCCGAACAATAACACATCACCCTCTGAAAGTGCAGCTAATGTTGAATCTCTGCAGGCCATTAACAGTTCCCTGGGACTATTTTTATGTGGACAGTAGAAACAACCAATTAGTAATTTTTTGCTTGCATTAAGACGCACTTCAGCCCAAACAATTTCACAGTCAGTTTTCAGATCTTCTCTCATTTTACTAGGCCACTTAGAGTTAATACACACTGCTACACCACCTGCTCGGCTTCCACGATCACTTCTATATATATTAAAATGCTGGGAAAGAGGTATTTCTGCACTAGATATATTTTCATTTAACCATGTCTCGCTAAGAATAACACAATCGTAGAGTAAAAACTCTGGTAAATGAATTGCACAATCTAATAATTTGTTGTTTACAGATTGAATATTTTGGTAATAACATTTAAGAATTAATTCATTACTACGCTGATTGTGCACTGGACCGGGATTTAATTGCACGTCTCCACACAGTAAAATCATAAATAAGAGTTTGTGCAAGTTTAAGTTTTTCTTCACATTTTTACCCTGTATTTCGTCTTCCGAGAAATTAGTGTTAAGAGCTAGATTGGAAGCATAAATACCTGGTATGGTTGTAATTGGACAAAAGAGAAAGATCCTATTGCCGTATAGTTGGCTATCGTTGGAGCTAATGTCCAATGACAGAATTTTGCTGTGTATGAGCCCATTTAAGCACAATATGACAAGTAATATTGCTGATGGAAGAATGCACTTTCTGAGAACTTCTGCTTCGTTCATATTGTATTTCTTCATCTTGAGTGAGAGAAAAGTACTAGCCAAGAGCATAATCTTTAACAACTGCTCCAAAAATGATCATGGCAGGCACATTTGAGTTTTACACACTAATGATACATTCAGTTTTATCTAATTAATGTATTTGCATACACTGCTTCATCGATTAATCAATCAAAAACAGTCAAATAAAGGAATACGAACTTTTTTTTTCTTAGCAAGACTGTAATTGACTACCATTCACGTATTCGAATCCATTCATTCCTTTCCTGTTTGTTTTTGATATTTACTCACTCTCTTAATATGTGACGGGGAGAATTTTTCAGTAATAGGCCAATCCCTTCCAGCAGAATTTGCTTGTCTCTTTTTCCATTTCTTCTTTTGCATACCTTTCTTCATACTTGTGTTTTTGCTTCTCCCTGTAGCAAGCCCCATACAATAGCAAACAAGATGCCTAGTCGTCATGTTATATCAGGTCTTGCTAGGAGAAAAAGAGTTTGAGAAATTAGTAGACGAAGTGTTACATCTTCCCACAGCCGGCAAATATATATTCAGAGAGAGAGAGAGAGAGAGAAAGAGAAAGAGAGGGAGGGAGTTTAATGATTCGCTCCGTAACGTTGGAAATTGAGGTTGACGTAATTTCAACTCGTTACCACGACTTGCTTCTTGATGAGATGTTTCAAGAAATGTATTCCAACCATCAACTTCTGTTTTGCTTTTCGTCGACTGACAGCGAAATACAAACACTCCGGTATGTAAACATTCGAGCAACTTCGTGACGTGTCTTACACACATACACAAAACTATATATTTGTTTATGACAGTGTGTGTGTGTAAGTACCAAATCACTCGATTTGGAAGCATGCAGGATACTAACTTAGTATCGGTAATAGAGAAGTTTCCAAAGGAAGAGATTTCCCCTAAGAGAGAGAGAGAGAGAGAGAGTTTAAATAGTTTTCTGAAGCCCTCAGATTTACAGCATCCAACTTTGTAAATTTAACCTTGTACTGTGCACAATGTGACTTGATATTTCATTATACTCTTTTATGCTTTCAACAATTCAAGCCTCAGTCTATGTTAGAATAGTTTCATATTCGCCATTAAATTACAAACATTTTTAACAAGTTCTCATAGTATTTATCTATATTAATATTCTCTCCGAGTGACTATTATTTTCTAGTATGTTGCTCCTATTATTATCGTTGGCATGTTCTCAGCTTGTTTAACATAATTTGTTCATGAAACTTCTTTTGTGTTGGTGGTTGAAATAAAGCATAATACTTACTTGTTTGCCGTATCAAATATTATTCTATGAACAATATCAATTTAGAATTTGCCATATATTTGTTCCATAATAACATAATTTCGTAAACTATTACCAAAGTTAAATTTGAGATTCACAGGACTAAATATTTTGAAATGTGCTCAAAAATATCACTGAACAAACTACAAAACCAGCGAAATGCTTTAATACGCGGTCAGCAGAGGTACAGCAAATCCTTGAACATACGTCCTCACAGAGCCTAGCTCAGTCAACTCAAATTATAACAAACACAATTCACTATGAGTTGATGTTCTTGATAATTATATTTATTTCCGTATGGACGACTTAAAGTCAAGACATTGTTGGAGTACGAGTATCCGCTGAATCGAGTGATTGCGGAACAACATAATTGAAGGACTGTGCCAGAGTCGACTACCCTACAGAGATTGGGATTACTATCTTCTCCGAGTCATTTAACATTCTTATTGACTATGGATAGTCTTCTTTGGCACTTCAACTAGTTGAACTATTGTAGAGGTGTCTGTAGAAGCGATGTTGAAACGAAATTATTCACATAAAAATCCAAGACGCGCTTTAATGAAATGTTGAACTTACCAAATATGATTCTTGATCCCTTCGAAGCTGTTTGCTCCGCTAATGCTGGAATTGTTTGTGAAGGTCCTGAAAGTATAATGAAAGATTTATTTCGGGTTTTACGTTATGCATTTTTTATTTATTTTGTTGTCTTACAATTGTTTCATCAATTTATTCGTCGACATCCGTAGCGACGTTATGAATATATTTTTAAATTTGTAAAAACTGTTTTATTGGGGAAAATCAGCACGAAAACTTCAAAGTTTCATTTATTTACGTGTTGAAAGTATGCTGGGGAATCTTCTTTTTGGATAATCTGCAGCTCATCCGTTACAGCACTTTGTATACTTGCGATGTATTTTACGTCGCATTTTTCCAGAGTTCGTTTCAGCCGGAGAAACAGGAATGATGACAGATCTGGCGTACGCGGAGCAAGCGGGATTTATGTTATTAAGTGTGTAGCAAAAATCCGTCTACTGACACAACTGTATGTGATCTTGGATTACGAGTATCATGTATGCAAATCTCACATCCCACAAACATTTCAAAATGTTTTAGCTTATTGTTGTTGTCCCAGCGCATACTCATAATATACTATACCTCTGACGTCGTTGACGGTGTCATTATTAGCCGTCTATATCTTACAAGATTGGTTTCCACTGAAACTTTACGCTAAACAAACTTCCTGTGCTACCCAAACACATGGTCTCTTGATCAAACCTGATCGCCATGCCCTGTTGAAGAAAGTTACATGACTATTATATGTAACAAGACACAAAATTAATGGTAACCAGCTGTTCTACTTCCACATCGATACTCACCAAGAAATATTGAGGCACTATAACAAATAATGTATTGATATGCCATAACGCCTGGTGAAATTTTGTGGAAAAGCTTTTATGATCACGGTTATAGAGAGCGCATAACCTGTGACTGGTTGCAGTCAACCGGAACAACTGGAACAGAACCCTTCTAAAATATAGTCTATGCACTTAAACTTTTATGAAAAATGGTTGTATAAAAATTGTTATGGTATTGCTATGATGGAAAGTCAAATAATTTAGATTGCATATATTTGTGTTGATAATTGGTATGTTGCATTGTATATACTATCTGAAAAGAGTAACAAACGAAAGCAAAATTTATTAGGTCTATTTCATCCCCCATAATTCTCAGATATAAACGTTATTGACTGCAATCTTTTGTGTACTGTTTTTAAGCCCTCGTGCACGCATTTGTAGCGTTTAGGCACAATTGATACCGAAGAATATAAAACTTCAGCTTCAAATATAAAACAGTCAATCAGCTCTTACTTGCTCAGTTCCAAGACCGTAGCCAAAGGGGGCTTATAACTTCATAACTTTTTCCTACCTCCCCCTACCAGTACTTTCTATACATGTATGAAAATTTAAGGGTCAAACATATACTTGATAATTTTTTAAAAATTTTCTACAGATATTCTTAAACGTACATTATTTTTTAAATATTTGTGTTGCAACATCATCTCGCATCCTGCGAGATGCCAATATTCTAGTACATATATATAAAATTATTTTTTTGGAATTTATAAGATTTAATGTACCTACTTATGAAATTATCGGTTGAAGCTTATGCCATTTACAGATCCTTAAGATATCTAAATTAGTTTACTGAATATTATTTTTGTTTAAATATTTTGTACAAATATTAACCAAAGACATTCCACATAATAAGAAGTATATAAAAGTTATAATAAATTCCAAAGACTTTTAAAAGTTATAATAAATACTTTACCGAAATACTCAAAACCTCTTTGGAAGTGAATTTAGCTTATTTGTAATGTCTATGTACCTATATAAAAGGCTCAAGCTGTATGTAGTAGTTAGTTCAATCTGGACTCCTGAAGTGGACGGAGCTCCTAATAAAAGGTGCTAAAGAGAACCTTTTGCTGTTTGCTTTATTCGTGTGTCTTGTTTCCCCCTTTGCCTACACTGTCCTTTTACATATACTCCTCTATCTCCTTTGTCAGGAGGCGGGCCACATATTAACATACATTATAATAAATATGTATGTGTACCACGGGTTGGTGAGTCCATACTAGCCTTACAGGTTTAAAGCCAAATCCTACACCATAGCCGGAGTGTAAGAAAACATAAGTGCCTCATTAGTGATTAATCTCTATTATCATATCTGGAATCTGCATAAAGTAATTCCAGGGGTATACGGGGGAATACGTATAATATTTAATTGGCGTCCAGCGTGGGGATCGATATCTAAGTAAATCTTAGGCTTACTTTTTGGGAGAATTAACTCCAGCTCCAGTTACAAAATAATCTTGGAAGTATATAGTGTGAAACGGAGACCCAAGAGATGGAAAGCGACAGAGAAAGCGGTACAAGTCCCGAACTAGTACCTGGGCTTGAGGTGACCGGACAGATGGTGGAGAGAGAAAAGCAGCAGCATAAAAGAGAAGAAGGAGGGAGCAGAGGCAGCGGAATATAAGGCATAAGGGGTAGAAAAAGCTGAAATGGAACAAGTAGAAGGGAAAGAAAAGCTGGCAGTATTTTTTCCCTACAGCAATGGTTAGACCGAAAGTTTAAGAACCAAGACAAGAGGTTCAATGACCAGGATCGAAACATGGATAAGAAATTCAATGAACAAAAGTAGAGCCTGGAGCAGAAATTTAACACTTTAAAACAGGACCAGGACCAGAGGTTGATTGAATTTTAATCGAACATCAGTACTAGACTGAAGGAGTATAGAAAGGAATGAAAAATCCGGTTACCATGTATTAGAACTCCAGACAAATAAACTTGAGGAAAGCTAATTACTCTTGATGAACGCACCAATAATAGACTTATAATAGTGGAGAGCCGTGTTCAGAATTGAAAAGGAGCTTGAGATATGCGTGAAGGAGAAGAACATACAACAGATAAAGAATACCATCAAGACAGACTTGCAGAAGAACGTGAAGGCAGAAGTGGGTAAGAATACGACAGCGATAGAGCAAATTAAAGAGAAAGTTAGTAACTTACAATCGGTACTTAAACAAGATCTAAGGCAATACTGAAGGGAAGAAATAACTCGTGAAGTGACATAAACCATCTGCTCAAGTAGAGGAGTATGACCCAGAGACCTACCCTAAGGTTTACGATAATGCACAGGATGGATCGGAAGCGAATTACGTGATGCCGTTTCCGAGAAGCGAAAGACTAAACTTCGTACAAAGACTAATAAACACCATGAAGGGAAGAAGACCAAGAAAATAGTGCGAACTGAGGATTTCAATCACGTCCCAAGATGGAAGGGTAATGTCCGTAAAGCCCGCCCGCTTAAGTATTTAGAAGAGTTGACACATTTCCTGAGAACGACTTGTGTGAGTGAAGCTGATTACCATTACATCTTGAATCGAGCCATGGAAAGGGTTGCAGAAGTCTGGTATCATCTAGACAAATACGCAGCTACAGCGATTTCTGTTATCGGTTTATGAGAAAGTACGCCAATAAAGAGAGCATAGAAAGCCACAAGAAAGTCGTGAAATCACAATATATTAATGGGTCAAATGTGAAAAGTTACGAGCAGCAAATAGATAATTTTATTACTTAGCTAATACGTATAGATCCCAAGATAACAGATGGAGAACTCTTGCGAGAGGCATCCATCATACTTCCTCGTGATCAGAAGAGACTACTGGCATGTACCGGCTATCATACCACCCAAGGTCTTCTAGAGTCTCTAGGAAAGCAGGACAGCATTGGACCAAGATTAAATAACAGGAACTAAACTAACGGAGATAACCATCCAAATGGTGGGAAGAAGCCAACAGGACCCAATAGTAGTATAAACAACAGGGGTAACTATAGAGATGTAAGAAGACCCAATGGTAATAAAAATAAATGGACAAATGATCGCAACAATTGTAGATATCCCCGGCAGAGAGTGAGAAGGTAGAGGGCCCCGAGAACGGAGAGCAAATAAATGCATGTGTCGTGCAACAGAATATAGCAGCCATTCCATTCCAAAGCAATCAAAGGGAAAGTAACTCGAGGACACAGGTACAATTGGAGAACGGAAACAAGTGGCGAAGACATACCAACCCAAGGTAGTTCAGGATGTAACGAGTGAGAGACGCACACAGACGGAGGAAGAAGATGATCAAACGAGCATGTCATATTCTTCAAAATGGAATATATTTATCTTATTGGTTCAGAGGAAAAAATGCCAGGAAAACACGTTGAAGTAGGAGGCGATCGAACCATCGCATTAATAGATACAGGGTTATTTATTTCTTAATTTGTACAGCTTTCTTTGAAATAATTAAGAGGAAATATCCATCAGCCAACATGGATATCATTGGTACAAAGAAAACTGAATTGAAAACCATTGCAGATAGGGACATTAAGATAAAAGGAAGAGTTACTGTCCAAATCGAAATCACGGAAGATTCTAGGATGACATCTAACCCACTGATCATTGAGAGTTGCCTATTTGGCATCGTATTAGGAGGAAATCTTAAGAGAAAAAAACGATTACATCAAAATCAATTATAAGAAACCTGAGATAGTAGTCAAGACAACTGAAAGAGAGGCCCAGTGCAGGTTAGTGCCTAACGCTAATCTTACCAGGATATGTGGCTATACTGGGGCTTTGGGAAAACCAATCGCCCAAAGTACCCCAGCTAAAAATAGCCAAAAAGAGAAGAGCTACCAGCCAAGAGGAAGGATGAACAACAGATAGGAAAGGGAAAAATTATACTCAAGAAGAAAGATACCTAATTGAAGAGACTATCGACAGCTAGTGGACAGATAATAGAAGGAACAGAACCATGAAGGAAGCATGAAACATTCCAGACTGATACTGAAGAAAAACTATCCAATTAAAGAGAGAGCGTCAGAAAGTAGAAAACAAGTCTCCCAAAAATATAACGCATGCATGGAAATTTAAAAACGCCACTTTAAACTGATGCCAAGAGGGAAGCTTTGATCGCACCAATGATCCTAACTTTCCCTATTATGCAAAAAGTAAGTGTTTTGGAAATATGACAGGTCATCCAGTTAATGGTGACCTGGACTATAAGGAAGAAGAGAAAAGAAAATAATAAATAATATAAGAAGTTATGATTTATAATCAAGTAGAAGTTAAAAACAGTAATTATATCATCCAGCAGGAAAAGTGATTATATTCTCTGTAAACAGTTATCATTAGCAGAAGAAGTTAAGTCAATATAATGGAAGTAGCAGTTGTGCTTCTACAAGTTTAACTAAAAGGGAAATAGTTAAAGAATTATTATCATCATCAGCAGCATTTATGGTAAACAACCTTGAATACAAATTGCACGTTAGCTCTAAATAGATGCCAAGGAAGGAACTTTAATTAAGTCAATGCTTACGGCTTCTTCTACCAAGCCAGAAGTGGTCTAATAAAAGTATGGTCACGTCATTGAGCCAATGACGGCATGACTATAATATGGCATGATCAGAATCAGCGAGCTGCAGCAGCAAGTTGTTCCATCTAGAGTTCCAGTTAACTCCAACAGCAAGTTGTTCCATCTGGAGTCGCAGTTAACTCCAGCAGCAAGAAAAAGCTGAAAATTAATATTTATCGAAGACATTTTTAGTATCCGTATCCAAAATCATCAAGTATATTGTCAGTAAATTACCCTAGTGCAAATGATAGTGATCATATTTATAAAGTGAATATTTATCACTGAATATTATTTCCTATGAAGTTATATAATGATTTCTTCCAGAAGAATTTCCCCATTAAAAGTGAACATGGGTGCAACAACCATTCCCCAGAAGAAGTGAAATTTTAAAGAATCGAGCTATTTTGAATCACAAATACAAAAAATTATTAAATAGAAAACTGAACTTGAATAACATACGAAATACTTGCTGGTAAAATTAAAACAAAAAAATAAATTGTAAATACCTTTCAGATTTTCTAAATGTCTTTCTCGAGGAGGTGCATATATGAGGCATATATGACATCCCAACTGTTTATACAAATTCATTTTATGGAATCTATAACATTTTATGTACTTATGAAATTATCAGATGAAGCTTACGCTATTTACAAATCCTTAAGATATCTAAATTAGTTTATTGAATATAAATACTTTTGAGTCATGCTATATCAAGGGCCTTCGTCACTCCCTCCCCACATTTTAAACATTTTTCAAAATATTTCCAAATCTAATAGCGTTATCAAAATTTTAGAAAGATATCTCTCTAGTACTTACAACTTACTATGAAATACAATGGACATCGATCTCGGGATCTTTTCCATTGATGAGTGATACGTTGTCAATCAAATAATGACGTAACAATCTTTGACAACATATCACTCATCAATGGACAAGATCTCGAGATCGTTGCCCATTGTATTTTATAGTAATTTGTAAGTCCTAGAGAGCTAGCTATCTTCTTACAATTTTGATAATGCTATTAGATTTGGAAATATTTTTAAAAATGTTTAAAAAGTGAGATAGGGGAGAGGCCTCATCCACTAGTGGATTGAATATGACTGTGATTTATTTATTCATTCATTTATATATATATATATATATATGGATAAAGAAAAATAATGGATCTTTGAGCATCATATAAAGAACATCTAAATAAATTCAGATCCTTCTCTTTCCAGACAAATATTTGTGTGTGTCCGTGCGTGTGATAAACGTAGATATGAGTATGTTTTGTTCCAAACGGCCATCATACCTTACTTTGTAGAGCATTGGTTTCGCATTCGGGAGGTCCTTGGTTCAGTACCAGAGGTTGACTGTCCTGACTTAGGATTTCCCAGTGTTTACCTCAGTCACACAAGGCATGTACCGGTATGGTACCTTCAATTTAGGACCTGGTCGAGTCCTTACCGCATTTCGCAAAACCTTAATTCGGAGTGATCCATAGGTGCCTAAAAGCTATAAATAGGATGCAAACCCAACGAGTACAATATATAAAAATGTCGCTCTGTTAATTGGCATATTGCTTCTTAATGCCGTGTGCATGGATCAACATGGAGACCGAGATGGATCGAGTGGCCGTAGCTCATTTGCTATAGTGTTGCCTTAGCAATCGAAAGGTTCTAGTACGTCCATCTATCCTGACTGAGGTGTTACCGGGCCATTTTCCTCACGACACGAATAAACTAATGTTTATAATAATCTGCAGAGATAGAATAAACACACACACATCACATAATAACAGAGAGTGTGTGTAGGAGAAGGAATCAGTAAGGAAAAAAAAGAGGAATGGACGAAGTCATGGAATGAAACAGAGGGATAGATCAATGAAAACATTGAAATTAGATTGTTTTATTACTATCCCAAAGAACAAACGCAAACACACGGTTTACTTACTGATTTTAGCTAGATTCTTTCTGATGCTTCTTCTCTTTCCATCCCAAGGAGAATCTCTGATTAAGTTCTGTAAACAGTTGAAGCTATCATTTTAGCCGAAAAAACAGGGCGCTAACTGGGGATTGAACCCGGGTTGTCAGAATGAAAGGCCAAGACGAAACCACTGCACCACATATTTCACTTATAAAACCTTCTCAACACATGTAGCAGTTGTTCTGTGTTAAAGTAATGGAAGAAAACTGGACGCTTCAGATAAATCATTTTATCGTATAGTTGTGCTCTAAACACCCACATATTTTATTTTCATCTTCCAACCAGTATTTGTTAATCGTCATCTTCCTCTTTATCTACAAGGGAAGTAACTTTCCTACCTTAGGATATGCATTACGTGCATTAGGTATTATGCATACACATGCATTAGGAGTTCAAGGATGATATTGTGCCCAGATTGTCAGTGTTGCTGACACCTTTTTGAAAAAATATATTTTAAAAGTTGTTTCCACGTCGTTGGTAATGAATAAATATTATTTGACACATATTGTGATTGTCCCGGTTCCAGATCCCCCATTGTCAGTGTTGCCAACCTCTTAAATTCCACTAAATCAAATCTACAGTGTCCATTGTATTACACCAAATTGTGCATAATATACATTAGTAATTAACGTTAAATCACGACGAAACTTCCTCAACGTCAGGTAACCTCAACTCACGACATGAATTTAACCTCAGCTCCACGGTAAAAGTTCAAACTCAACCTCATGATAGAACCTTAACTCCGACCTCTCTTTCTCCAACCTCACGATGAAACATTAACTTCGACCTTATTCAGCTTCAGCCTCACTATGGAAGTTCAAATTCAACTGTTCTTAATTTCATGGAAACGTCAACATCGACTTCACTGAACCTAAACCTCACGATTGAACTTTCACCTCCCTCACTAAATCTCAGATGGACTATATCAACCTAGACCTCACGATAGAACATCAACCTCAACCTAACGATTGAACTTCAAACTTCAACCTCAGTCTCATGATGGAATTTCAACATTGACCTAACTCAGCCTTACGATGGAACTTTAACATCGACTTTAATGGATCCCAATCTAAGAATGGAACCTTAACCTCGACCCACTGATCCTCAGCCTCACGATGGAACTTCGATTCTGACCTAACTAAAACTAAATTCTCACCATGGGACTACAACCTCAGTGGGATTTCAACCTCAACCTCTCGAAGGAACTTCAACCTCAACCTTAACTTCACGATGGAATTTTATATTCAACCTCACGATGGAACCTCAGCGTCACAATGGAACTTCAACGTCGACCTCGCTTAGCCTCAACAACGCGATGGAACTTTAGCCTCGACCGCACTCAGGCGTTAAACCTCACGAGGCCCAAACTCAACCTCTTCTCTCCTAGACCTCTAGACGCGAGCTTAAGTTTGTGAGGTCGCGGTTGAAGTTTCATCGTGAGCTTGAAAGGTGGAGGTTCAAGTTACTAGTACGGTTGTAAGGTCGAGGTTCATTGTAAGGTTGAGTCAGATCAAGGTTAATGTTGAGTGAGGTCGAGGTTGAAACTCCGTTGTGAGGTCGAAGTTGATTGAGGTCGAGGTTGAAGTTAAATCGTGTGATTGTAATGAGATTGGGGATCACGTTCCTCGTCAGACTGTGTGTGATTGAGGTTCAAGTTCCGTCGTGAGGCTCAGGTTGAGTGAGATCGAGATTGAAGTTTCATCACAAGGTTGAGATCTGAGTCAGATCGACGTCGAATTTGAATTTTATTTATGGCCTTTAGACATCTACGGCTTAGACCGGAATATGGGTGAGGAAGGATGAGGAAAAGTGTTATCCCGGCATTTGCCTGGTGCGACTGAGGAAAACCCCTGGAAAAAGCTCAGTCAGGATGGTCGGTCACTGGGATTGAACCTACACCCTCCCGAATGCTAAACCAACACTCTTCCACTGAGCTACGGCGGCTCGGTAGATTGAGGTTGAGTTAAGTGAGGTCGAGTTTGTTCGGTTGTGGTTGAGTGAGGTCGAGGATGAAGTCCCATGAAGTCAAGGTTGAATTTCGCACTTAAAGTTGAGGTTGGATGAAAGTGAGGGAAAAATTGAGTACTGATGATGGTGAAAATCGAAGGATGAGGATATGGAAATTAAGCCAGTCTTCATGAGGCTGAACACCAATTATACACGTGCCAATAAAAATACGTCAGAACTAGAGCTCCGACTATTCAAATATTCGAGGATTTCTGGCATATCATAGATTCGAATATTTGAATACTTCTTCGGAGTAGTTCGGAGCCCACTTTACCAAGAACTGTAGCTTCTGTACTTAGCTTTCCAGCTCATTTTGAATGTTAATATCAAACAAACAAATAAGCATGATGCTTTGCAGTTTTTTTCGAAGTAATATGTTTCATAAACTTTATACAAACTAGTCTCGCAACTGGCAATGCAAATTTACGCACGCCAATCCTCCTTCGGAAAACTGTATAACGTCTCTCCTACGCCGCTTGTTCAGTACTTAGATTTAGGTACCCTGGACACTCGCTTGCTGCCCGTCCATTTTGTCTTTATTAACACACGATATCGCTAAACACTTATTGTTTTTAAAGGTCATAGTAAAGATTGTGGCTAATTCGAAATATGGGCAAAACTTGAGCTGTCAATAGGATGCATTGAAACTAATCTAATGTTAGAATGCTAGGTATGGTGACTGGAACTAAGTATTTCTGTTATGTTCGGCTACCTGGATATTCAATATATTAAAGAGAAGTTGATAAGTATTCGCCTTATGAAATCAATATTTCATTTGTAGATAGTTGGTAAATTTGATGTTTGGGAAACAAACTAGTCTTCTCAAATAAGATAAGATACGTATATTAAATTAGCATACGAGGTCTCAGATATTAAACTCACGTATTGGTGTTGCGAGTAGTAGGAATAATGGTTAATACCTTAGTATTAGTTTCGCCATATGATCCTAGGAAAAACAAAATATCAGTAAATCTAGAACGATTCAATTGCCAGCGTAAAGATTTGGGAATTAACGATTCTAGAAAGGGAGATTTATTACTGGCGCAGTTAGATAATGATTCGTATTAAAAGCTCAAAATCAGTATCAATCCACAGCAGATGACAGATGTGTCATTTGTACAAATAAAAAATACATTACTTGAGTTACTTGCAAGGCATGAATCAAACAAGCTAGAAATGTATTTTGGCAATACACGAGAATAGGTATCATAAACAAGGAAACGGCACAGGAGGCATGGAACAAAGTAAAACAAATTACGGGTTAAATAAACTACTTAAATATTGAAGTAACCGTTGGGCATAGATTCAGTAGTATATGTGCCAAAGTAATATATGATAGAAACTATAGAACCATGGCAAGGAATATAACATTACAAACTACGGATAGGAAGTTATGCGCAGCTAAGTAATTATTTACAGGTGTTAGGATTAGCGCATTTAAGAATCTCTACTGATAAAGGCGAAGCAGAACTACATTTTTGTTTGTACAAAATGACATACTTGATATCATTTTAGGAAAAACTGGTCTTAATATATTATGGCCAAATTTTAGAACAACTTCCTACACAAGTTATGAAAAACAATATCAAAATAATGTTTTATTAATGGACAACTATGTTAACAGTTTAAAAAAATAGTATCTGGATGTTTTAAATAATAATGTCGAATCTCCAGTTAATAATTATGAGAGTCAAATCAAATTAGTACAAAACGCGTCACCAATATTTAGAAAGGCACATAGAATAAATACCTTGCAATCTTGAGGACAGAGTCATAATTGTGTTACAGAAACTTCAACAACAAAATATGTTAGAACCAATAGCACATTCTTAATGAGCAACACCTATAGTGATTGTACCAAAAAATTTAATGGAATTACGCATATGTGCGGATTACAAATTCACAGTAAAAAGATGTTTAAAAATATGTTTTATCCATTGTCAATTATGGATGACGTTTTAAATAAATTGCATGGATCAGATACTTATGTCGTTCTTGACTTACACCAAGCATATCAACAATTACTAGTATATGAACATGCGCAAAAATTACTAATCAAAAATACTCTTGGGGCTTGTACAAAATGAAGAGGCTTCCATTTGTGCTCTCAAGTTCTCCGTTTATATTCCAGTATATGGATAATGATTTAGTTGGATTTGATTTTGCCCAAGCTTACATCGATGATGTAATTATAGGAGGTCATGGTATCAAGGAATGCTTTGAAAATATCTGTTTAGTATTGGACAAATTTCGACAACTTAATATCAAGATAAATATGGATAAGTGTCATTTTTCTTGCATGAAGTGGAATACTTGGAACAATCATTATCAGCGAAAGGATATGTACCATTGCAAAAGCACAAGGCAGCAGTACAAAATTGTCCCAGACCTGAGAATGTATCTCAATTAAGATCATTTTTTAGAATGGTCAACTATTTTGAAAAGCAGATTCCTCTCTTAGCAACACATGCTCATATGTTGCATACACTATTACAGAAAAATACAAAATTGAATGAATCAGAAAGCACCAAATACAATTTGATACCCAAAACAACTAATTATTGATTGCACACGAAATCAAGTTTTTTTAATCCAAACGAGGAAGTATTTTTGATTACTGATGCGAGTCCCTATGGGGCTATGTAAAAAACAACCAAACGGAAAATTCGTATAGTAACTTTTCCATCAGCTTCTTTATCCACTAGCAAAAGAAATTACTCTATTTGAGAAGGAATCGCTTGGATTCAGTTTTGGAATTAGAAAATTCCACCGCTAGTTATACGACCGATTTCTTTACAGTCCTGACTGATTCAATTCCTATGAAGTTAATCTTTGGAGAAGATAAAGAAATACCTTCAACAATACACCCAAAGCTAGTCACGTGGACCTTTTTTTGTCTGGATATGATTACAAAATTGTATACACAAAAAACGTATCTGTATCGAAATGTTTATGCAGACTACCATCTATTGAGAATACGGGTAATGAGATAGCTTCAGAAAATTACGTATTATCAATTAATCCAAAATCTCGGGTTGTAAGGTCTATACCAGAGGAAATTCGGCAAGACGAAGTGCTGCGTAAAATATTAGAGTGGACACGAGATGAATGGCCTACAACATTGCTGACACAATACAGAACACCAGTGTATCAAAAATATTTTACTAAAAGATCTTATATTTTATTGGAACGTAACTGTCTATTCCTTGGTCAAAAATTAATAATTAAACCCAATTTTCGTCACAAAATATTGAAATAAATTCATAGGTTACATCTAGGATTGTCCAAAAAGGGCAACACTAAGGCAGTATTATTGGTGGCCCAATATAGAAGTACAATGAAATACTTTCACCCATAGTTGTAAAAATTGTGCTGCAAAGAAGAACAAAATCTATTTTCAGTAACGGAAAAAGGATCTTGTCGTTTTCAGAGAATTCATATTGATTTCCTTGAATTTGTAGAAAACAATTGAGTCGGTTAGTTCCAAAACTCACTAAAACCAAAAACAATTGAGTTGGTTAGTCCACAAAACCAAATTTTACAGGAGAGCCAAATAATTACTACAGCAAAACGAGTCCCCTCAATATCAGCATAAATATGACCTAATTGCTTGAAATAACCTGAACACACCTGATACATAGTTTTAAATGATTTTTGTTGGTATTATAAGAAAAAAAAATATCGTTTTAGTGAGTTCTGGAATAAGACTACGTTTTTAGAGAGTTTTTTTTGCAGTATCGATTGTACTTAGATAGTTTTGTTGCAGTAAACATACACCTTTGTGGGTTATGAATGTGTGTTTTCAAGTGGAAATAAAAGCTAAATGAGTTTCATGAAAACCTTTATTGTATGAAAAGTTAAACATGTTTAATAAAGTTCACAAAAACATATATAATTGTACAAATTACTGTTTTTCTTCAAGGTTTTCGATTTGTCAATGTTAAAACAATAAGGTTAAGATACCGTTAGCATTTGGTATTACGAACCCTTGTACATTACATTGTGTAAATGTTTACATAACAAAGTCTCCTTCGAGTAATAAAATCTCATCATCCGTCGGTTCGTCACCTTCATTAACTGTATTGAATTCAGGTGTAATTCTCTGTTGAAAACGTTCACATAGAACTTTAGAGACTCAAGGCTTGTCCAGTCTTCTCCATAGTGCTTTATTAGCAGTTTTTTTACATCTGCTACCTTGTGAGGGTTGATGGTGACATGATTAGGCTTGATTACTGGAACAATCCTGTCGATCCTGCAACCTCTCTTTGCAATACCTCTTGCACTTCCTAGGTTATTTAAGTAAGTAACCTCCCCTTGAACTTTGCCAGTATTATTTTCGCCACGTGTTAAAATAAATCTCTTACACAAGAAAACTGAAAATGACAGTCAGCCGGCTTCTTCACATTGTGTGTTGTTGCATCCTCCCAATTCTCAACTTCAATGTCTGCTCCTAATTTTATTACAGTCGCCGATTAGTTAAAGATTTTGAAATACTCGTCAGGGTGTACGATTGTTTCTAACTTCCTTACCTTTCTTTCAATAACACTCTATATGGAGGAATGTATGAGTGCCTAGGTACTGGATAATGCAGCACATTTTTTTAATTTGCATTGGTGCTTTTGTGGTTAGCCAGTTTAAAACAGCAGTGATCACGATAGAGTTCTTATTTTGCCCTCCGGCTCCATCAGCAAATAATCTAATTGTGATATTCTCCATACGAAAGCTTTGCTTTTATATACCAAAGGTAAAATAAAATAATGGCTGAGCAAAGCACTACAATTTATTTTAAAAAATTAAAATTTTTGTAAACGTTTTCGCCGACTACCAAAACACTCGGCTTCCTCAGACACACTAAATCATATACACAACACAACCTTCAGTGAGAAAGTTCCGTGGTTCCTGATTGGCTCTTATCAGAAGTTCCCAGCCAATTCCGTACCGGCTACACAAAGTGAAGTTTTAATTAACCCCCCCCCTCTCCTGCTCCTACTACCTTTATCTTACAAAATCAAATTAAGCCCTTTTCCTCTCCCTTTTTGTACAAACTATTTAAAAAAGAGAAGAAAATAAAATAAAATAGAAAATAAATAAAATAAAATAAGCAATAAAATAAACAAAACTAATTATACAATAAAAGAAAAATAAGGAAAACTAAAAATATATACAATAAATAAAGAAATAAATTAAACTAAAAAGTTAAAAATATAAAATAAAGAGTAAATAAATAAATAAATAATAATAACAAAGCAACACTGTACATCCGTACAACAATAATACAATCTATATTTTCAGGCTTCTCAATAACTTATCCCACTGGTCATCAATTTTAAGTCCCGCGTTCCAGTTCATCGCTTTTCCACCTTCAACTTCTATAAATCGTGCTTCTTTCCATTTTCTGACCGTCCTTCTGTCTTCCTGTCCTAACACTTTTACTTCACTCCAATCCACTAAATGTCCCGTGTCTCTTATATGTTTATATATAGCATTTCTGTCCCTCTCCAACCTAATATCAGCTTTATGTTGCTTTATCCGCTCTTTTAACCCCGCTATTTTATTTTATTTATTTTCTATTTTATTTTATTTTCTTCTCTTTTTTAAATAGTTTGTACAAGAAGGGAGAGGAAAAGGGCTTAATTTGATTTTGTAAGATAAAGGTAGTAGGAGCATGAGAGGAGGGTTAATTAAAAATTCACTTTGTGTAGTCGGTACGGGATTGGCTGGGAACTTCTGATAAGAGCCAATCAGGAACCACGGAACTGTCTCACTGAAGGTTGTGTTGTGTATATGATTTAGTGTGTCTGAGGAAGCCGAGTGTTTTGGTAGTCGGCGAAAACGTTTACAAAAATTTTAATTTTTTGAAATAAATTGAAGTGCTTTGCTCAGCCATTATTTTAATCTAATTGTGTTTACATTTTCCGAATACAAACTGTTGGATAGCCGATGGACTATACACGTAACAATTTAACAGGAACCTTTTGCAGATTCCATTTATGTCCTAGCATAAATGAACGTGTTTTCATTAGTCTGATTTGCATGTGACGTGCCCAAACATATTGTAAAATTACTAACATAAAACTACCTCAAGAAATAGGCTGATTGATCAGTCAGTTTAGGGAAAATCAAATTATTTTGACAATCAAAGGAGTATGTACCCTCGTTTTCATTCTCCTCTTGTAGTAAAGTGAGAAATGTTTGACCTCGTTTCTTATGGATAGCTAATTCTGTTTTCAAAGTTGATTTTTCTTCTTCGTTCACTGAAGATTTTATCCTCTCCTTAAGTTCTAAACACTTAGAACACTGGTCTGTGGCTGGGGACCCAAAACCTACATTATAATTTTCAACAAATACCTTCCGGAAGTATTCATATTTCACCTTTCTGCATTGTCAACCTTATTGTTGTATGCATCACACAGACTTTTGATACTTAGATGACTAAGAAGATATTGATGTTTGGACTTTCCACGGCAGTAATGGGATTCTATTATTTGGAGGGATTCGATAAACAGTTTAACTTGAACAAGCTTTTGCTCTGAACGTTTTGAACGATGGTCTCCTCCTCTCTACCTTCGGTTGACTCTCCAGTCATTAATTCTTTCCTGCACAATCTTTGCACACGAAATTTGGAAATTTTCAAGATATCTAAAAAACACTTTTAGCAGACTTTTACTAGTTTACGTCCTCCCTCAACGCGATAAGATGGTATAAAGTATCCAATATACATACCTCTTTCTGATGAATTTGCATGTTGCAGGCGATGTCTATTAGGTCTTTTTCCTTTAGCGTACCTGACAATAAAGTAATTTTGGTCAATTTTATTGCAACTCTTGTAAAAGGCTAGATGAAACCTCCGTACATCTTGCATATTTAGCCGGGAACATTGAAAGTTTTTCTTCCGACCTGCATCTGGTTTTCTATGTCCACAGTCTGGGAGGGTTGGAAATCCTTCGGCTGAATGTCTGGAACAAAACAATTGGTCGGTGTACTTAATTCATGACATTACAATCTCTAAATAAAGAAGAATATAAATTTAATATGTTTTCAAATAACCTAGAAATTGTTATGTATAGTAAGTAGTGTTGAGAGTTGTGTACTCACTAGTTAGGTCTATGTTAGTGTAGGCTATTGAGGTTATGTTGTCTTACACTGAAGTGTTCTAATTATTGTACATATCAAGCTATAAACTCACCTTTGTTCCTTTTGCTTAGTTTTTTTTTTAATTCTTCACGTTTGTTTTCCTCTTTCGACTACGACCCTCAGTAACCTGAGCAACATTTTCTCCACACAAAACATCTACTTCAGGATCCATTTCATGCAAGCAGAATAATGAATCATGCTCTCAGATGACACTGTAACCATTGGCTAACGATGTAGCCAACATCAAAATGGTTAGAATACTATAAACTCAGATTAATATCCATCCACATTATGAATTAGGCAGTTTTGCTGCAATACTCGATATGATGTTGACAAATGTGCAGGAATTAGTGAGTTTTGGAATACTGGTAAGTCATACTGGAATTGGTGAGTTTTAGAGCAGTAAGGTGCTTGGATTTAGAGCGTTTTGTTGTAGTGACCACTTTTCAAAGATATTTTTCTTAGGAAATTAGAGAGTTTTGGAACAAACCAATTATACCATTGCATGTATTACCTTGTTACCTACCACATGGCATTAAAAACAGAAAATCGACAATTTTGGAGTTAGTGAGTTTTGGAACTGACCGACTCAATTGTTTGTTAATAAAAGACAGTTAGTCAAAGTGGATACAGGTGGATATAGTCTGGACAACTTCCGCATGGGAAGCAATTAGTAAATTAGAAAAAAAAGTGTTCAACTTCGTGGGTTATCCACAAGCCATAGTGTCCGTTTATCCATAGTCTCCATTTACTTCCTGGGAATACAATAACTGGTGCCGTAAACACGCTATTAATACTATAAAGGTGCAATCGTACCACCCGCATAACAGCGGATTAGCAGAAGGGGGGTATGAGAAGGGTAAGAAAACGTACGGGAAAGAATATAACGATCGAAACATGTCAAATATTGATTCATGGGAGTACGTAAAAAATATCCCTTCTAAATTTCATAAGTATGTCCAAGGCAAAGTGATAAGACAAATTGGATCTTGAATGTGGAAGTTAATATTAATGAAAAAATAAGGAATGTACATACAAATCAGCTAGGACCATATTCTGAGTACTTGAAGAGTAGTTCGGAGACAGAGTCGGACCAAAAGGCAGTTTGAGCTCTGTTTAAGTCAAAAAGAAATACATCAATTTCTATTCTCTTTTGTTTTATGATGGAGTTTTGAATAATACATCTTTAAGTATTTGTTTGATGATCTGATATACTATATATTGAATCATAATGTTTTGGTAATTTTGAAGATGCTGTTTAAATGCAAATATGAGATATTACTGATGCATATATCGCTGATATATATTCGTGGTACAATTAGTTCTACAAATGTAGACTGACCGTAACTAGGATAACAAATCAATTTCATGCCTTATATAGTGTTTTCATTTGGGAAACTTAGATGCAAATATCTTGGTTGCAGAGAATCGTTATTGCTTTTATAGGTATAGTTATATCTGTCATGTTAAAGATTGTGGCTAATTCGAAATATGGGCGAAACTTGAGCTGTCACTTGGATGCATTGAAACTAATCTAATATTAGATGCTAGGTATGATGATTGAAACCAAGTATTTCTGTTTGCGGTTATGTTCGGCTACCTGGATATTCAATATATTAAAGAGAAGTTGATAAGTATCCGTTTTATGAAATCAATACTTGCCTTTGTAAATAGTTGGTAAATTTGATGTTTGGGAAACAAACCACTCTTGACTCAAGTAAGATAAGATACGTATAGTAACTAGTAACTCAAGTATATAATTAATCAGTGGAAGAACACTCAATATTTTCTATTCCTGGAGGTTTGCACAATTTTAAAAAAGGAGTTTAATAATATCTGTAAATCTTAAATAATTACTGTGCAAACACGAACACGAATACAATTACAGTGTACAATAGTAGTTACTTCTATCAGCTTTTATTGCACTGTTTTCAATTAGTACACTCACTCGTATTAAGATATTTTATGACTTGCATTCTTCCAATTAGCCAGTGTCAGCAAATATTCCTGTAATCCGTAACTGCATCCTATGAAACAATGTAAACACGAAACAAAAATTTTACATTAATCATACAGAAGAAAAGATATTAAACGTCACAAAAGTGGCGTACATAAAAACCTCTGCTACGCTTGTCCTTCCCGTACCGCCACCTTCAGATCGTGACGAAGTATCATCACTCTCCATTGCAATGCATTCATCAGACTGTGCTATTTCGGGGCAGCGGTGGCTCAGCGGTTACAGCGCTTACTTCTGACACTTGGAGTCGTCTAGTTGGACCCTGCTCGTGCCATGTGGGCAGAGCAAGAAATGAAGATCCAATGCACAAGTACTGTGGACCACCTACCCAGTGATCATTACTTGTGCTTTAGGTTTGCATTTCTTGCACTATTTCAAGAAGCATAGAATATTTCCAGACTTGTCAATCAACTGAGCGTACTAGTGTCACATCTCATTATCTGTCTCAAAAATACATTTATAACAAAACTGACTTCACTAATGCATTTCTGGTAAAATTCTAGACCAGATTGATACGATGTTACATGACTCCCTTAGTACTTAAAAATCAAGTAAGATTCAAGATGACGGACATCACAGATGTACCCTCTAAAAGATAGTGCATTGAACCGGTATCCATTCATGTGTATTTGTTTTACATTTGTTCAGGCATTTTACAAATAAGCGTGTATTTTTCGACTTAGATCACTCTATAAGTAGCCCAATATATTCTTTTGAATAAAACTCTTGGCCATTGCGTCTGTCTTTATGGACAAAAACACTTTTAATCATGCTTTTCGGTGATGTACCCTACTTCGCTACCAAGTTCGGTCAAAAAAGCAGTTTGAACCATGGATAAGTTTATTTGTTCAACATGACTATAACTTGATGCAGGGCATACGAATAACTTGCGGGTAAGACCATACAACGAGGTATTGTGTGAAAATTGCCAAGTTTATGTCGAAAAAAGACAGTGTGCTGCTGTGCACGGCAGGGTATGCGTGTAATTGCTTTAATGATCAAAACGTAGTTTAATGCCGTAGTTGAGGATGGGTGTTAGTGTGTTAAACCTTATACACGAGAATTCCGACTAACCGAATCGCTATTAACTAAATCCTAGCAATGTAAAGTAAAATTTTGATTTTAGTAGTTTGCAAATGCTACATTTGATTTATAAACGAAAAATTCTTGAAATGTTCAGTAAAACTACAGTACTGTAATTGAATCTTCCAATGTTAAAAGGGACTAAGTCAGAAAAAACAACTTTCCAGAAGAGCAAACAAACGTTACCGCTTAATTTGTATTCTATAAAATGAAGGACCACTTTTCGTTGTTTAATTTTATAAATTAGTACCAAGAAATAAGTCAGGTGTGATGATTTCTGCCTATAAAATATTGTAACATATCTCGATCGCGATCTACTTCACTTTTTAGTTTTAACCCCTAAAGAAAGGGTAGTAAAATTTGTTTGACAGTAGCAAAAGTGGATTTTGTAAACAATTGAAGAACATTTCATGAAAATATCTTGAAAACTTCCGCTTTTACCGGTTTGTTTCTCAGTTACACGAATTAATAAAGAGTTTGTTGTGGAGCTTATTTTCAAAACGTTCCTTGTTCCCAAAAATTTAAAATTGAGATATTGGCGTTATTTAGTTCATTTCATTATTTTTTAACATATTAGCAGGTTTTATGAATCCAGAACGCCTGTAAAATCCTTTAATTATCATAAGAAATTAAAGGATAGAAACAAAAATTAACAGTAAAGTTTGAATATATTTTGTCTTTCCCAATTCTTTGTTGTTTTTTAAATGGAAAATCTTGGTTAAAACTTTTACCACTATTTCTAAATATTCATGGTTGAAAATGTTCCCTAACTTTGAAAAATAAGAAGTGTACAACAAGTGTTTTGTTTATTTCCCAACATTTATGACGCTTGGACAAGATACTTTTTTTTCTAACGAATATTCGCTAACCACTTGAATCCTTCAAACCTACCATAGTTTAACTTTTCATAAATATATATTATATATTTTAAATACGAGCCCTTCACATTACAAAATAGTCTAATAATTAGATTGATCATTGCATTTCATTTTATATAAAAATCAGTGAAACACAATTTCATGCATTTAATGTTCTGAATGTATGATGTTCAATTGACATGATGAGAATTAGAGACAAGGGGACTTTAAATATAATTTTCTTAATAATAAAATTACCACTAATACAATTCTTCAAATATGGAGATTTTATCTAAGATATTTATTAGATAAAATTAGAGATTGTATTTAATTATCTTACCAATTTGTTCTTCAATCTGCCATTAAATATCACGATATACTTTCTTTACATAACGTTACCAAAGTTTTGCTAAGTCTATATTGAAATTGGATTCTGTTATTTCATTGACCTGTAAAATCGTTTACACCGTTTCGGAGACAAAAGATTTCAAGCGTCAGTGGAATATTGAGATCGGATCCTTTCATTCCTCTTTCCATTTTTCCCTATCAGTAAGCAGCCACAATCTTTTAACTTCTAACGAACAGTTATCATATCGATCTTCGACAAAAGTCTTTCTTCTCCCTCTTCCTTCTCGTCTCTCTCTTCTTGTTGTACTAACTTATACTTAATTGAGGCGCTCCAATTAAAATTTAAGGGTGTGTGTGAGAAATAAACTGGAGAGGATGGAAACGAAAGAAATTCTTGAACGAAAAGAAAATACTCTTCACAAGGAAATAATTCTGCTTTGAAATAAGTTGACTATTAATTGAGATCTAATTTGCATACTGCTTCTGAGATTAATGAAAAGTAAACATGGTTACTGTTGTATCCTCAGTGTCACTATAAGATACCAAATTTACATTTTTACTTCTCGATATCGCTTTTTTAAACAGATTTTCTGTGTTTTTGATGAATAATGAAATCTCTTTGAAGAAGTTACCTCTAAAACTTCAGATGATGTTTTGAATGTGTGAATGGTCCCAAATTATACTGAAGTCAAATTCAAAATAAATAGGCTAGACATGTCAAACATTCTTCATGTGAACCAGTTCTAGTAAGATAAATAATTAAATATAAAACAGTGTTACTTCATCATTAGCAAAGCACACAACGTACACATCCTTTATAGCACGCGTTTTGTGGCTAATATTTACACCTGGATGTACTAAATTAGGACAAATAACTTCAGACGTTTAAAACGGAGGTTTATTCAGCTTTGTAGTACCCACACAATTCCAAATACTAACACTAACATGATTTTTGCATCATTGCTATCCTTTGCTTAATTGAGTAGTAAATATACATGAAAATCTTATATTTATTTAAATATGAAAACATATTTCAATAAACATGTAAAATATTAATGCGCAGTGTTAAAATAAAATCAGCCTTTTGCTGAGTGAAAAGTACATACACAAAGAAAAATATGTTTCAGAGTAAAGTAAATTATGTAGATAGAAACTAAGAAAATATTAATTGTTCGAAAGAAGTAACTTCTGAAATGAACACCTTCATGTGTTTTCAGTTAGGTGAAATCTATTGTCTTCTCCAACGTTCCGAAAACAGGCATGTTAGGGGATTGTATGTAGAAAGTAGGAAAAGTGGTAACAGTGTAAGTAAACTGAATTGCAGGAGTTACGCAGCCACGTTAACAAATAACTTCAACACTCAGGAATACACTGTTTCACTTACCGAAGCTTTCTGTTCCAACTAAAGAAAAAATAGATCCTGGTGTTTTTTACTGTGTATGTTATTCAACTCACCCCTTACATACAAATAAGGACCAAATGAAAAAAAAAAGAACAACAATCTTATATGCACTACGTTAACGAGAAGGAAGATAGTGACTATCATAATGTTTAAGTACCTAATGAAAATCTACGTTATGTATACATGTTTAACACACACACACACTAAATAAATTCGAAACTACTGTTTTTAATTTTTTAACTAGTGTTTAATGTTTGAATATATATATATATATATAATAATAAATCACAGCCATATTCAATCCACTAGTGGATGAGGCCTCTCCCCGAAGGAAGGAGTTAGTCTACTGCTCCCACGCTGACCAGACGGGTTGGGAGAGGAGAGCCGAAGCTCTCACTGTGATCGCCACTGT